>JAECUM010006284.1:0-66698 GCA_016617855.1 Megalonaias nervosa | reverse complement strand
GGCTGAAACCAGTTGGAATGATCTTTCACATGTTGGACACTTTGAAAATAAATGTTATTTATACAGAATAATGAACAACTTCATTAGAAAAGGCACATTATCAACAATTATTATCAACATGATTGTGAAACTAGGATTCAGTCATTAAAAAACCCAGTTCCCTACCCTCCCTACCCCACCCCCACGGTTTTCTCGAAGTACAGCCTAAGTGGATTTTTCAGTATTTGGAGGTCCCTCGGTAACTTGCGCCCTCACTTACAGTAAGGTCTATGTTTGTAGACCCTGTTGTGCACGAGTTATCGAGAGAGAGGTGTATGACCTATACACAAATACTGTGATAGTGACAACTCGTGATGTGTTATGTATATTTAATTTTCATTGTTTGTTATATTTTTTATCATTATATGCTATGGTTTATGTAAACTTGTATCTTGTAGCTGACCTTGTCCAAAATCAAGTTCACTGTTTACTGGACAAAATCATTGATTTATTTAAAATTCTGTAAACAACTAATACATAGGTAATATTTTCTTCATGAATATGTGTTTAATTTTAGGATCATTATCAACAGAAGAAAACATTTATCTTTGTCTGAGTCAAGGACATTGTGCTTACTTCATTCTATACTATAATTTTAGTAACAGATTTTATCTGGTAAACATCTGGAATCTTCAAGAATGAAATTTTCCATTAGGTAATATTTGTTTTAAGAAAATGCTAATTGTGACCGAGGTCAGGTAGAGAAGTATAAAATCATGTTTACTGAAAAATTATTTATTGCTGTGATAATATCTGGACAGTATTCATTGTTGTCTATAGTATTTTGATTTAGAATCATTCAAATTCTTCTTCTCTGGAAATACAAGTGCCCCATTATAATATTCTTGGACAGAGAGACTTGGATTTATAGTGCAATTCAAGGAAGGAAATACTCTAGGATAATATTATTGTTATTCAATAAAAGACTGTTGGCACATCACCACGACACAGGCCATCAGAGGCACATCAACACCTTCACTGTTGAATTTTTGGAATACCATTAAAGTTTATTCAGAACTTTTTTCATTAGGATTTGTTTTAGTAATTCTAGGATTATATGGATTTAATTCACAGTACCATAAGTTGTTTTTACCCTGTTCCACTTTGTATTCTAGACAAAAAAAAAATCATCTGCCATACAAAACTTGTTGTTTTTCTCTCTTTTCTGTTACTTTGTTAAAGACCATAAGGTGTGTTTCTACTTGAACCACTAGGAGAGGGTCTGTTGTCTATCCACCAGGCATACAGATTTTGCAACTCTGGGTTTGGAATAAAGAACTTGTATGCACTGTTCAGTGGTGAGGAAAGGGCAGGTCTATCCTTGGAATTGCTAATGCTAGATCAAGGTTGTAGCAGATCTGAATTTTAAAGCTTGATGGGGGTCATCAGGATTAGTCAGTACTTAGATCTTCTGTATATTTTTGCAAGACTTCTGGACCTTCAGGGGACGTTAAGGGGAAAGGCATTTTTACCAAGATTATTCCAATTCACAGACAGGGCATCAGTTGCCCAGGTTTTTGGGCCTGTAGAAAGCAAGACAAGATTTTGAAGTTGGTGTTCCACCCCTCCCCAAGATAGTCTGCAATTAGTCAACCCCACTGCATAAAGGTCTGACTGATGACCAAGGGATGAAAAGACCATGCAGTGTGAATAATCCAATTCCATCATGGCAGTGAGTTAAAAAGGAACTTGACCTGCCTTGGTGGTGGTCGATTTGAATGTGTCTTTTGTTGACAAGACACCACTTGAGAAAATATCAAACAGGATGCTAGAGGTATGGGGTCTTGTTTCTCTAATGGTTTCTTACGTGACTGACAACAATCAAATTGATGGGAAGAATAATGACACGCTTTCCAGACAACATCTCCTGCTGACATCCAAAATTAAAGTTAAAAATTATAACATTCTTCAAATATAGGGTCAAAATTTGCTACATAAACCTTGTTCCCTCAAAAATCAACATACAGTTCTTTAACTGAGCTCACTTCAAAATACTCTTTGTCTCACAGTGTGGAAGCTGATACATTCAACAATGTTTTATTGTCTGTGGGTATCCATGGAGTATGGAACAGTGATGGATTTCTCTGGTACCAATCCATGATACATCCATGGATCCATACTGGATACTGTACGAGAATGATTCACTACATCTAGTGGTAGTTAAGCTAGGCATATTTGACAACTGGACTGGACCTGGCATAACTGGATGCCAAATGCCCATTCTTTGGGTCCAGAACTGGGAATACTGGAATCACAGATAACAGTTACCCAGTGATGGTGATAGAAGGTGTACGTCAAAGCTCTACCAAATCTGGATTAATTGTTTGGGGCCAATTGACTTCTGATGAATAAGTCCAATACCAGCCATTACTGGAATAATCTAGTACCAGGGTCTGTATGAATTGATGGAACCTCCATGTGGGCAACAGTTCCGTGTCAGCATTGGCCCTGTAGTGTGTCATTATGGGATTGTCTCATCATTGCACTGTGTACTCAGTATACTTGGAAAAAAGATCACTATACCCAGTTCTGGTAGTTGAAAGTATAGGTCAAGGCTGTGTTGGGCCTCCAGTGGCTGCAATGGACATGGCCCAGTGGCTGCAATGGGCATGGTCCAGTGGCTATTCTAGTAATGATCAAAATAGCCAGTGTTGATGGAATATCCATGACTGGTCCTACTGGGCCACCATATAATGTTGGTATTGGTCCAATATGTTGTGCCATGACAATATGTTCTGACTGTAACGTCGGGGGTTATGGCAGGGCTGTACCTTTATAAGAAAACCATGATGGCATAATTTTCATCTGAACAAGTAATGTTTCCACCAATAGAAATTCAGGCATTAGAAGATTAGGGATAGACTATGACCTAAAAGTATAGCTTAACCAAAGTCATGGATGCATTAAAAAAGAAAGTTACAATGATCAATTTTTTTATATGATGATCTAGTACTCAATATAATGGATCCATTGACAAAGCCATGTGACTGTACACTCAAAAGTTGTATGGCACACTGACCATACACCAACAGTAAAAGAAGTCACTGAAGTGTGAAATGCAGTTCAAGTGAATTACTTTTGGCATGTCTATTTAGTTCCCTGCAAGTTAGGTCCATGCACTAATCAACAATAATGTATAAGTGTGAGTGCATGAAAAATTAACCTAACGCAATGCAAAACTAAGCCAAGTAATGATGGTGAGAAGGGCAGACAAATGGACAGATGTGATGCTCTAGGCAGATGAGGTTAACACTAAATGCCCATTTCACATTTACTGTGGATGACATAATAATTGTGTGCATCCTCTGAAAGCCACCAAAAAGGTAGGAAAAAAGATGAATTCAAAACTTTAATCTAATTATGCAGACATAAAAAAATTTATTTTATACTTTTCATTATAAACTGTAAAACAAAATAAGCAAACACTGTATTAAAAGCTAACAAAAAAGGGTTAAAAAATGCTTATAGAGACACAAAAGAGAAAATGAAATTCAATTCCTGCATAGGTATATCACCAAAACTTTCAACATGAATTCTAACCTGACATCTACATGTGCAGATGTTGCCAGAATCATAGCATAAATTGTCTTGTACATGTTAAAGGCAATAATCAGGATAGTTATGGTCATGCTTTTTGACTCGAGTAGAATGATGAATCACTATACTGAAAGTTTGGTCTGTACCTGATTTCACAAACCTAACATGGAAATGTTCACATCCCCATTGGGCTTGTGTAGAAAGTAAATTCCCAAAAAACAAAAACAAAATCTTATAGTGATTGGAAAAATGAGAAATTCAGTATTAAAATTCTAAACTATTATTCAACAGAAAATATGCATTTCCAAATTTGACAACATTGACAAGAACACAAACGTCTATTATTTAACGTACCATTATTCAGAAATCCACATACATGTTGGGCAACAGATATTGAGGAAACTTGCTTAATGTCTCCATCAGGTCGTAGTTCGTGGGTGGCACCATCTTGGAATTTTACATTAGTCTCTGGAAGGTGAAAAAATGTATTTTATTTGCATCTTAAATACCATAATTATTCTAATAGAAGCCTCCCTTCTAATAAACATACCCCTCCCATTTTATCCACAAAAAGATTGAAATATTTGTCTTATTAAGGCTTAAAGATCTGTATATATCCATTATTGTATTTCCAAATAATTAAAACAGTACATAAGAAATCCAAGGACTATTTAAATATCAAATTAATTTAATTTAGGAACATTTTCAATCAAACAGTGATATATGGCATTCAACGCCCCCCCTGGAAATTCTACTGCCCTTGGGGAGTCTATTAGAATAACTATCATATTCATAACATAATCAAATAAATGCAGATCTGATTCATATAGATGAAAATACAGATGACTTGAGGAGAAATGGTAAGAAAGCAAAACAATTTTTATTTGGTGGCTGATTGGAAATATTCATATCATATTCCTTAAAAATAAAAAACAACAAACATTCCAATGTCATGTTATTTCTGAAAGTAAATGAAGTCAAGAATGTATGCTGGCAATTAGTGTGCAATTATTTAAAGATGACAAAAATCTGAAATCAAATTAGGTGGTAATGCAATATATGAAATGGTAATTAATGGGTCAAGTCCATTTATAGATGACAAAGCTCTGAAATCAAATTAGGTGGTAATGTAATTTATGAAAGGGATGTGATATGAATAAAATATTATGAAGTGTCCAGTAATTATATCTAGGACAATTTGCATAAAGCATAATGCATGAAAAGAATGGTTGTATGTATATATTTATTACTATTCACAAATAATGAGAAGATTAATTGTTTAAAAACAAAACAATTACAACAATGGCCTTTCAAAATGCAAAACATCTTGTTTGTGGGACACTAACTCCAACTGGTGTACATTATAGGATGTAAATGTGTTGCAATTGATGTTTGTCTTGATTATTGTGAAAGATGTGATGATGGAAATCTGGGAGCTTTTGACAATTTGTGTGTACTATGACCACAGCAGAAGGTCATATGATGAAATATAGCTGTGATGAGAGATTCACCATCGCTGATCTACACTGGAAAACACCATCATACACACTTAGGAATGTGATAAAAATTTGTTTTATCCTATGGTAGAAATGTTCATACGCTATAATTATGATGTAATTTATCTGATGTCACTGATGGAAAAATTATACCACAGAGATTGTGCACACATTATACCACACAGACTGTGCAAATATCTTATACAACAAAGATTGTACACATATTATACCACACATACTGTATATATACAATATCAGAGATTGTAAACATTTTATACCACATGGACTGTACATATATACCACAAAGATTGTATACATATCATACTACAGATTGTACATTTATACCAGACTGTACACATATTAAACCAAGATTGTACACACATTATATACCACATACTGTTCATATATTATACCACAGACTGTACATATATTATACCAGTGATAGTACACACATTATACCACACTGACTGTACACATATTATACCAACAAAACACACATTATACCACATACTGTACATATATTGTACCACAGACTGTACACATATTATACCATAGAGTGTTCACATTACCACAGACTATACATATATTATAGTACACAGATTGTACATATATCACACCACACAGATTTTATATATATATATTATACCAGACTGTACACATACCACACATATTGTACACATATTATACAACACAGATTATATACATATTACACCACACAGACTGTACACATATTGTACCACAGATTATATGTGGTACATATCATACCACACAGATTATACACCTACTGTTCATACTCTACAATGTTTTGCTCCAAAAAATAACATGGTGGGCAAGTAGGGTAATCAGCCTCATGTATATGGCCAGGAGACAGAAATCTAATCCACGAGGATAAAAGGTTGTACATAAGACTCAAAAAGCTTCAATTCCCTGGCACAAATTTAAACCACACCACATGGGTTAAATGTCCCATATCCTGTCCATATAGATGGGGAAGATTCTAGTAATCTAACCCAGGAAGAAGAGCAGGTTCAATGTCAAGTGGGGGGGGGGGGGTGAAGAAAGAGAGAACTTACCATGTTGTCAATCAGAGCATCTGTATGCAATAGATTGATAATGCCTATTACAAACATATAGAGACATGAATACATAGTGAAAAAACAGTTGGGGAAGATTTTTCGATGAATAATAATATCAGAATTTCCTCCCATCTTTCTTACCATGCAAATTACTAGCATTAATAAAATGTTTCACTGATACTCATGTCACAGTAATAGTTCACAATGCAACAGGCGATGGAACCTATAGTAAATATCCACTTTAATTTGCAAATGTGACCTTATGACCTTCATTACACCTCCAGCCACCAGCCCTAATGGGTTACATACAGGTTTTGAAATCTTCCTTGTCATCCACGTTTTTCATATGAGACAGCATAACACATTTAAAATATCATCACCCCAAACCAATTTATATATAGTGAGTTCAGATTACAAGCACCATTCCATATTCATGTTAAAATAAAACCACTGCCAACCTCTCATACCACCATTTCAACCTGCATTCAAGATGCAGAAACTTTTGTTGTCATCTACTAATCCTTGTAAAAAAATATGATTAATCTCTCACTCATTAAAATGTAGACAGAGTTATTGGTACAAGGAAAACTGACATACAGACAGAAGGAAAGATATAACCAATTGTACTATATATTATACCAATTATACTATATATTATACCAATTATACTATATATTATACTAATTATACTATATATTATACCAATTATACTATATATTATACCAATTATACTATATATTAGGGTGCAGATATAAAATCATACCTTGTGGTACCAGAAGACTTCTCTATTAACTAGGCTCTATTACATCTATTATACTGCTGACATTTTGGACAAAATGAGATAATTAATGACCTCTTATGATACTGACATTCTGGGCAAACAGGGAAATGTAGTAAAGATCTCTTATACTACTGACATTTTGGACAAACTGAGATAATTAATGACCTCTTATGATACTGACATTCTGGGCAAACAGGGAAATGTAGTAAAGATCTCTTATACTGTTGCCTTTTTGAGCAAACAGGGTTATGTATTAAGGATTTATTATACTGTTGCCATTTTGTGCAAAGAGGGATATTTATTAAGGATCTCTGATGCTATTGACATTTTGGGTAAACAGGGAAATGTATTAAATATCTCTTATGCTGTTGACAGTTTGCGCAAACAAGGATATGTATTTAGGGAAACTTTACTCTGTGCAGTTCAAATATATACATGTGCAACAGAGTTGTGCAGCAATCTGGAAGTTTGTGATAAATTTAACTCTGACATTACTAGGGACTCCAACAAAGAAATAATATACATTTACTTACTATGAAGAAAGCTTTTCTCTGCCTCTCTTGCTTTGTAAAACTCTCCTGTATCAACGTACACTACCTGCTTCTTAGGATTACCTGTAATTAAAACACCTGACTGCATTAAATAACAACAAAATGTATGATATGAAAGACACTACTGTGTACAACAGGACTAACACCAGTCATTACTCTTCTTACCGAGGTAGCTGACATTGCAAGCTTTTGAACCACTTCATGTATGATTTGACAATGTAATACTAAGAAACGATTTATGAGAAATCGCAATGGAATAAAAATCAGAAAAATTAAAAATCAGACAAGCAGAAGCCTACCTACAATATTTGATGAAAGCCAATAATATGTGAAGAATATGTTAAGATTAATTATTCATTCAAAAGTGTACCCACTTAAAAAAAATGGAAGGTCTCACTATATGAATAAGATAAATGTTTATTTCATTTCTCCTGAATGAGGAAGATACCCAAAACATAATTCACCAAACAAAAAGGAAATCATGCTGGTTTTCTTTTAGAACCACAGTGATAAAACTGTCATCCTATATCTTTTGAAGCATCAGTCATCAACACTAAAATTTCAAAATCATAACACAATTTACAACCATGTATTTAAAAATTATGAAAATTATATTCCTGAGTGCTCTGAACTTAATCTGGAGTTATCTCCCATAAACACCTCTCTCTTAATATCTTGCACATCAGTAGAGTCCAAAAACATAGACTGCACTATAAACAGGTGTGCAAGTTAACAAGGGAACCAAAAGAAAAAAGAAGGGGATGTCATCCCCACTGAACATAAAAAAAAATGGGCAGGGTACCAGGGTAATGGAGCTGTTTAATAGCTAACTATTTGTTTTATAATTGCATTGGGAATAATTGTCAGTAAAAGCTTTTTCTAATGAAGTTGTTTGCTTTTTTTGTATAAATTAAATTTATTTTCAAAATAACCCAACCTCTGAAAGATCGTTAACAATATTACACCAACTGGTTCCAACAAAATCACGTGTATGTAAGAATACTATGTATTATGTCACTGCTTTTTATTCTTCCTGATTCACAAAAAAACATGATTCCTTTTCTTACAAAAACTAGGGACATGTATTCCATGAA
Source organism: Megalonaias nervosa (assembly GCA_016617855.1). Lineage (NCBI taxonomy): Eukaryota > Metazoa > Mollusca > Bivalvia > Unionida > Unionidae > Megalonaias > Megalonaias nervosa. The sequence goes on along the minus strand of JAECUM010006284.1, from coordinate 58,124 downwards.
ATAACAATCAATGCACCAGTAATGTACATTGTTTGTAATATACACTGTTTAAACTTGATTACAAATATGTGCATTAGAATTTCCAAGTTAGAAGATGAATGACCATGACAATTCCATCACAATTGTCTTCTTGCACCGAATGATCAAATAAAATGTACACCCCATTGAGACAGACAGACAGACAGAGAGAGAGAGAGAGACATCTTCACTATTGTAAATCTGTATTGTTCACTTACCTGATGACTGATCTTACTCGTGTACAAGTGCAGTACCATATTCCCTTATCAATTAATACCACCAGGTAAACAGTTCCTTCTAGGTTTTGTTGCTACTTCCATTATTAAAAGAATCACATGGCTTTGAAGTGGTATTTACATGCTAATTAAATATGCTATGTCTGTATTCAGTCATTCCAAGCTATCACCTGTTTGAGGTCAAGATTTGGCAGACTAAATCAGATTAGCGAGGCTACCAAAAGTGAAATGAGGCTACCCGTGGGTATTATGAATACCGTACCATATAAAGAAAGGAAATGCCAGGTGGTTACTCATATCAATTTCTCAGCCAGTGACATTTTTGAACTTGCCAATGGAACTGACAGCAATACATCTAGCATGAGCAAAGATCAAAAACAATTGCTGCCTAAGTACAGGAAAAGTACATGCACTTTAAAAAAAAATCTTATTTGTTGGGAATGGAGAGGTCGTTATACTTGCAAAAAAAAATTAGCATGCTAAATGGTCATTCTCGGGATTTAACCTAATGGAGTCTATATGGATATAACTGTTGTGAATATTTAAACCCTGAAGGAGTATGGTATGTATTTTCATAGTTTACATTTACTGTTCATTTATTAATGTTTTATCTCTTTTTCAAAAACTTCAGTAACATGGGGGCAATAAGGTTAAAAAAAATAAAAAACCACAAAGAGCTGAACTCTCTCTCTCTCCATCTCTCTCATATATTAGACCACATTTTAATTTGATCACGAGGTGAAAGAAGAAAAATGCGATGGAATACATACGCATCCTTCTCTCTGTATCTCTCTCCCTTCCCTAAAAAAACCCAAACAAACTGGAAAAAGCATTTTAGTATTAATGATGCAATTTCCCTATTGCTGGTAACCTGAAATAGCATACAGTGATACTTTTAATATTCATGAAACCAGGAAGTTATTATAATTTAATTCCACACAGTACTGCAAGTTTTATCCTCTCTGTAACTCAATAAATTTTCAGGTCAGTGTCATTATATGTAGCTAAAAGTATATAATACATTTAAAATACTTTGTGTGGAGCAAATTAGGTACTTTTATTTACATTTAATGATCCCGACTGGAAAGGTTGCTGAGTTACAGATAGGATAAAATTTGTGATGCTGTGTGGAATGAAGTGAAAAACACAATCCGAGGTATTTATCTGACCTCGTCTTATACTCAGCATCGACTTATATATGGATGAAGGATGGAAAATTTGCCAAATTTGCTGATTCAACTTAAACTCCGCATTGACTTATAGGCAGGTAAATATGGTATTCTTATTTACAGCATACTTAGAATCCTGTCTGGAAAGAAAATTTAACAAAATATATGACTTCTTATTAAAAGCTAAGAATTTCATGATGTTGATTCAAATCTCTGGACACTATCTGCCATTTTCGATGATAAAATGAGTTATATATCATTTATTTACCAATTTTGATCATGATTTTTTTCATCTTCAACAAATATGGACCAATTTTTTTAATTTTTATTTTCAGGTTTTAATAAAATGGGATCTATGCCTGACCCTGCATTATAATCAGGTCTGCAAGTTATCTGGGCTCGAGTTATCGAGTGGCGTATATAATAACTTTCATTTGAATAAATTTGCACCAATTTTTTTTGTTTTCAAATTCTGAATAGATTAGCCGACAACTGAACCAGTATTTTGAGAGCTGTGGTAACTCAGCTGATAGAGCACCAGTCTTGTAATTTAAAGGTTGCGTGTTTGATACCTAACTAGGCCAGCTCAGTTTGACTGCCTTGATGTGTCCTTAGGAAAGGCACTTTGCTCTCATTTTCTTAGCATCCTGTAACCATTAAATGTGTTTAAAGTGTTGTTGTAACAACAAAACAATACAAATTGAAAGAGTATTTCGGTTTGTGACTATGTAAAAACATTACCCTTCATCTTTTGTGACATGATCATTTCCCCATCAGTGTCATCCCCTCCTGCATTCAGTACACACAAGATGCTTTTGGGCATGGCTGCTGCTTCTATATCACTAATGCCATTGTCCTGTACACAACATAAAATGTGAAGAACACACTGTCAAATAAAGATGGTCACTTTGTTATTACAATATGATTACAATATTGTGAGACTGGTCATTTTGATATTACAATATGATAATTGCATGTGAGACTGGTCAGTGTGATATTACAATATGATAACAGTATTGTGAGACTGGTCACTTTGGTATAACAATATGATAACAGTACTGTGAGAGTGGTCAGTGTGATTTATAATATGATAACAATATTGTGAGACTGGTCACTTCAATATAACATTATGATAACAGTATTGTGAGACTGGTCAGTGTGATATTACAATATGATAACTGTTACAGTACTTTGAGACTGGTCAGTGTGATATTATAATACGATAACAACATTGTGAGACTAGTCAGTGTGATATTTTAATATGACAGTATTGCAACTCCTCAGTGTGATATTACAAGATGATAACAACATTGTGAGACTAGTCAGTGTGATAATAAAATACGATAACAGTACTGTGAGACTCCTCAGTGTGATATTACAATATGATAACAACATTGTGAGACTAGTCAGTCTGATATTGCAATATGGTAACAGTATTGTGAGACATTGATAGGGGCCCATATTTGCCAGAAACAAGTAACCTAGATTTTGAAGGCTAACAAGTCATGAGAAATAACATTTGACTTAGTAATCTGAAAGAGAGATTTGTTTAAAAATTACCTTTATACAGATACTCTGTAACCCATGCAAAGCAAAGGACTTGCTAAAATGGCATAAACTGTCTCATTATTTTGAGACTGTATGATTTAGTGAACAGTAAGATTGGGATCATTTGTACCAAAATAAAAGAGATGCCACAGTTGTTCAGCTGGCACAGTGTTAGACCTGTGATCATTGAGTCATGGGTTCAATACCTGCCCAGGTTGTTTTATCTACTAAATCTGCTTAATATTTTATTTTGGAGTGTTATTTGTACACATTGATATGAGTGTTATTTTTTACTAAAAAAGAATTGTTTCATATATGATAACACTGATAATGACAAAGACAATGATGACAATGTCAAGAAAATTAATAACAATATATTTTCATGTGTCTTCTATTTGATACCTTGCTAACAAACTTAATTTAAATGATTTTGCAAAAATTAACAAGTTTTTTTTACCAACAAATATGACACATTTATGATTTTTATGAATATATGATATATGAAATATTGGAAGATTTGATCAATTATGTGAATTATGGTATATACTTTTATTTTACTCACAAGATGCAAATAAAACTATGGAGAGACACTGACAGATAAAGATGCGGGTTGACACAAACAGATAAAGCTGTAGTGAGATATATAAAGCTGTGGAAAAGCACAGATAGATAGCACTGTGGATAGACACAAACAGATAGCTGTAGTATGATAGATAAAGCTGTGGAGAGACAAAGATAATGTTGCAGAGACAAAGACAGAAAAAGCTGTGGAGAGACACAGATATATATATATATATATATATATATATATATATATATATATATATATATATATATAGCTGTGGAGAGCTAAAATTGATTCCTCTAAACACTGACATTAAGACATTAAGATAGGAATAATGAATTTCTGTTTACTTCTCCCTTATATAAAAACCTAAGTCACAGTATGAGGACCACGATGAGGGTCAAATGTTCATTTCTAGAATATTCAAGATGTCAACAATATCAGGTATATTACTAAAACTTCAATAAAGGACATGGCAAATGGCAGGTACACCAGGAATTCCCAAGGGGAAAACTAATGTCCTGAACTCAAATTCAGGTAAACATGTTTACCTACAAATAATAATAATCATAATATTCATCTACATTCATGGGCAATAATTAGCTATGTAATATGTTATTAACAAACAATAAATATACATAACATATAATTAAGGACAAAAGCCAAGACACAATACAAATTAAATATACATAACAGGTAATCATGGGAAAATGACAACACACAATACAAATTAAATATACATAACATATAATCATGAACAAAGCCAAAGAAAGATAAACCTGTGGAAGACACAGAAAGAAAAAGCTGTGGAGAGACCGAGACAGAAAAAGTTGCATGCAGAGGTTGAAAGAGATGTAAACTTGATTACCATTCGTAAATGACTAGGATGTATTGATTCTTCAACTTTATTAGACTTTTTTGTGTATTCTGGTGATGATCTGGGACTGTAAAATAAAAATGCTTAAATAAAAAAAAAATCTTTTTCTTCCATCTGCTCTTTATCATCAGTTCAGATTAAGAAACATAAATAACTTTGCAACAAAAAATAAGAATCTTTAATGAAAGCAATGATAAAAAGCTGAAAAATATCAATATTTTGCAATTTGAGCAAACTAAGATTTAAAGGAAATGTAATTTCCAAATTTCCTGAGCTACCTCATGTATTACAACAACTGGTATGTCATACATATGTATAATGCTGACACAAAGAATGAACATAAATTCAAACCTTTATATAAACCAGATGAATGGTTATCGATTTCCTTGTGTAAATGTAGGACCAAATCCCATGTAAATATACCCCAACCGACATGTAAATATACCCTAACTCCCATGTAATACCCCAACTCCAGTGTAAATATACCCCCAACTCCAGTGTAAATATACCCCCAACTCCAGTGTAAATATACCCCAACTCCCGTGTAAATATACCCCAACTCCAATGTAAATATACCCCAACTCCAGTGTAAATATACCCCCAACTCCAGTGTAAATATACCCCCAACTACCATACATCCTACTGCTTCTCCATGATGGAGACAAGTCAATTATAAATGACACTGAATAACTCTCTTGAAAGTATTACATCTAAAATTATTGATCAACATGCATATCTTCTTATGATAAGCATTATCTGTATTAAATTTCACAGCAATCCAGTAACAAGAGCCCAAGTGGGCCTGATATTACTCACCTGAGACATGACATATGTCAGCTTGTGAATGCAAATTTATACATGTATTGAAACTGTTGAGTGGAAAGAAAAGCCTGGAGCACATATTTCCTACACAGCCTATTAATGTTAATGTAATTTATCATCTTTCCTAGACCACACACACACACACACACACACACACCATAACCATCTTGGCATAAAAAGAGCAATTCTCCCCATGATCACTCCCTTTCCCCTGGAGACTAGGTCCCGATTCATAACATAGAAGGTATTCAGTGCACATTCTTAAAGTATACATACTTACTTACCATTATAAAGGGAGTTAATATGTGCAGTCAGCATGGATTACTGGGTCTGGCCTTACCCCCTGCCACTGGAGTCATAACTTGGCAACAAATGAGATTAACACCCAAGGGAGCTGAAGTGGTTCAGTGGTTAAGGCGCTAGACTAATGACCAGAAGGTTATCAGCTTGATTCCCTCCATTTCATTGGCCTGAATCCCATTAATCTGCATGGATCTCGCTTAAAATCAAACTTATCCAAGATTATGATGATAATAAGCTTACATACAAAATCTGATGAGAAAAATGTCTCATAAAGTGATCACAAATTCGGTCAATCCGATACCAGATCACCTAATTAGTATGCATAAATCAACTCATCCACGGTCCTAATAATAAAAGATTACATACCAAAAACCACAAAATCTGATCAGAATCAAATTTGTCCTGGTCAATTATGTTGTATCAATAATACTTACCTGATCATCCTTTTGGAAAACTACTCAGGCTAAAATGCTTTGGCTATGATGCTAAGAATTATCTGCCCACCTAGGTTGCAGTTAGATAGTGACCTCCCCCTGATACATGGATTGGCACCAAATTCTGTGAATACCTCAGTTGCTATTTGATTAGAAGGCATGCTCACTATATGTATGTAACTGAAGAGAGAAACATTTACTAGAAAAAATTGGTTTCTTCTTCAAATACATTACCTGTATCATAGTATCTTAGGAGAATAGGTAAGAAGTGCAGAGAGATACATCCCTTTACCCCAAAGAGACCATCTCTGGTCCCACAAGGTATGTGAAATTAGCTTCTAAATAAACAGACTGAAGAAAAGACTTGGTTTGTTGGAAGCATCTTCAAAAGGGAAAAATTCTCCCTCGTGCAAATTGAATGGAAATCATGAAGCCACATCTTTATAAAGCTGTTGAACAGGCTGGGAAGGTAACATGTTGTGCTACGGCTGAATGTGCTACCAGACAGAGTTGAGCCTTTTAAGAAAAAAGATCTCTGAGATAAAAGCTGGAAAAGTCAACTCAGATCTCTATCCCATATCATGAATGTCTGTTAGAGAGCAGTTTTGATCACATGGAACATTTGTGGTGACTGCCCTAACTTTGTGAACTGAGATGCAAAGCATATTTATTTCGGTCTGGGGTTATTTCCCAATATGCAGAATGAATAACCCACTATGTTGATATGTCATCCTTTCCCTCTGTGAGAGGTAAGAAGAGGCATGATCTCCCTCAATGCAGTGGTTTGGTTCTTCTTAAGCACCAATTCAGATCTGCACTTGGTCCTGTAGACAACCTTCAGATGAAGTGTCCAGTGAAGACAGGAATTTCATTACAAGCGTCTGATTACCCATGAACAGGAGCCTGTTCTTAGTAATGAACGCAGGGGATATCATGGGTGATACTGACCCATCTTGTTGGAACTGCATGTAGTTCAGGTCCATTGAAACAGCATGTATTTCACTGATTCTGCCGGCTTTCACTAGCACAAGTAGGAAGCAGGATTTATAGAGAGGTGAATCAATGAAGCCATCAAGAGTGGTTCAAACAGTGTTTTATTAAGCCAGGTTAGCATCCATGAATGATTCCAGTTTAGGCACAAGGTCAATGTTTTTGGACATTAGAACTCAACATTGACAGCAGATCGAATAAGTCCTTTCAGACATCATATTTTCCATGATGACAGAGTGTGTCGGAGATCGTGGAAAGGTCACCTACTACTGTGATTAGCCGAAGTAGGGAGTTAGCTATTGCAGTATTGATGTGTTCAGTGGTGCATTGTGTTGTGCTCATATGACTGTACATAAAATTCACCATTTCCGTCATATACTTCAAGTGGAGGACTGCCTCACTTGAACAATTCTCTCCACCACTTCATGAGGGAACTGTTTGTTCTTGAGGGCTTGTGTAATAAGATCCAGATGTGCAGGTTCAACAATTCTAAATTGGGATGTAATGAGTGCAAGTGTGTTTGCTTGAGAGATGAGGAAGTATTTCTATTTTCCTGGAAATTTCTACATTGATGAGGTTATTGATTCACAATTTTTTTGCCACTTGAGTGGAGCAAACAGGATGAGGCAACACTCCAATTCTCTTGCTTTCTGTACCACATCCGGAACACAAATTTTTCAGTTAATTATGTTTCTTCGAGAATACTTACCCAATCACATTACATTAGGAATATTAGCCTGCTACCAGATGAATTCATCCCTCCTTGAAGATGAAAATCATCTTTTCCTGTCTATCTCATATAGACAAAAGGCAATAACTCTTGCTCATTCCCCTCCTATGCCACCGCCAGGTGTTACAGGCTTAAGCTGAGCAACATACTAATGAGGAAGCTCGCATGGTGGAGTGGTTGGGAGGGTTATTAAGTAATGTGATTGGGTAAGTAATCTCAGAGAAACATAATTTACTTAAAAATTTGCTTTCTCCTTCAAATACATTCCCTAATCACATTACCTGAGGAGAATAGGTAATAGGAGGAGGTATCTTTCTAGGGAATTCCCCATAAGAACGATAACCCATTCTCTTAATTACATGAGCAACACAGCCTGGGTTCACTTGACCTGTGACCCTTACATATGGTTAAGAGGATAAATAATGAAATCTTCTTAATTGCAAATTTTCACTGGTGAATCCAGTGAATATGATAGGCTGTGTTAGTTGTTGTGCTGCTGACACCACACCTACCAGATTCAAGATGCAAAGCTAAATCTTTGATTTAAAAGCTCAAGAAGGATGACTCGGTATGCCAGTTAAAAGTTTCTATTACATCTCAGATCAAAAAAGTTAAGTTTGAATGCGAGGCTTGTAGAGATGGCTCGAATCTTATGAATGTTATCTTCAAAAGGCAACTCTGATCTTGTGAGACCTCAGAGTATGCCAAGCATATAACCCATTTCAGCCACAAAGCAAGGACTGGAGGAGTGATATCCTGTTTCCCGGATTTCAATGTAAAGAAAAGGCATTTGCATGTGCCTTGACTTGTTTCTGTGCATTTCAAGTAGCGCTTGAGTGCATGAACAGGATTTTGCATGGCTGCTGCTCTCAACCTGTCTATGGAAGGGATCAAGCAAATGAGACTCTCTGATTACCAACAGAAGAAACATGTCTTGTATGATAGAAACTTTAGTGAAATGTGGGCTAGAGGCTTGGATTTATTCTAACTGAGCTATGTTAAACCCCAGGACAGATTCCATTTTGGAAACAGAGTGAGTGATTTAGTCACGCCCAATATCACATCTAACATGATGCTGGACTGTGCCCAATATCACATAGCAGTAGCCATTGATGGTAATTGGGGCCAACTGTTTCTCCTTGAAGAGCCAGAGAAAAAAAAATTGGCCAGTTCAGGGACTGAGGCACTCAGAGGGATGATGTTATCAGTATGGCACCAGTCCCTGAAAACACCACTTTCCATCGTAAACCTTCCAAGTGGAGGGCCTTCTTGCTCTCAAGACTCTCTACATGTCAATCAAAGGTTTAATTTGTCTTGCAAGGCTGCTATGATAAGAACCAAGTGTGCAGAAAAGGATGGTCCAGGCAAGGAAGGAATACCCGTGACTATGATTGCTTGAGAAGATTAGGGTTGGCTGGAATCTTCTTGGACAGATCTATTGCTAGATTAAGTAGATCGGTGACCCAGGACTTGTCCAATCTGAGAGAAGGCTATCAGAATCATCTTGCATTTCTGACCCTGTAACCTCTGGATTATATTTGGTATCAGAAATGTGGGAGGGTAGGCAAATGCCCACATCCCCTCCCAACTGATTGACAGTGCATCCACAGCCCAAGCTTCTGGATCTGGGACTGGAGAGATGAAGGTGGGTAACTTGTGATTCCAAAGTGCACAGATCCAAGTGAAGACCAAATGATGGAGAGACCATTCTGTGTGAAGGACTCGACCTATCCAGTAAGGAGTTTCGGCCAAGTATGTGACTGATTTGCATGCTGTTAGGGAGATTGTTGCACCAATGTAGAAACTGCCAAATCAGAACACACAGGTTGGGTGATTTGGTGCCCCCCTGTTTGAGGAGATAGGTCATCACCACAGAGTTGTTGGGCATGATGAGGACCATTTTGCTTGAGAGTTGATCTTCCCAGAAGTGAAAGGCATTGATAACAGCCTTCATTTCTAGATGGTTTATGTGTAGAGGCCACTCCCCTGGCTCCCACGTGCAGCTGATGGTAGTGAAGTCCAGCAACGGGTGGGCACCCTAACCATACATACTGGCATCAGTGTATACCATTATTTCCATTTGGGGATTCTCCAGCAGGATTTCCATGATCAGCCAACCTGGGTTGCACCATTGACACTGGAATGATCGTATCTCAGGCATGATCATGACTGTTGATTGAGGGGACATGAAAATGTGTGCCATTTGTAAGGGGTGCATAAAAAGATGACCAAGCGGGACCAAGTCAGCAGCCACATTGAATAATCTAAGGAGTTGCAAGAAATCCCTTGCTGAAATCCAAGTACTCTTGGAAACAAGACTCAATGAGTTCAATGATCCCGATTATATGAACATGAGGAGGCTGCGCCAGATTTGGGTTGGTGATAAACTCCATACTCAGATGGACAAAAAGCTGGGATGGACACATTTCAGACTTTTCCTGTTTCACTAGAAAACCCAGATGATGAAAATGTGAGAGGAGATCTTTTCTGCCTTGGTGCAGAATAGAACTTACCATAAGTTTCTGGAGGATGTCATCCAGGTACACTGCCATCATTGTAGATGAAGTTGACTGGAACAGGGGGACAATGCAATCCATAACCTTGGTAAAATTCAAAGGGCTGATGTTGAGGCCAAAGGGTAGGACACTGAACTGATAAATTGAGTTACAGTAAGTAAAATGAAGAAATTTCCATGATGCAGGATAGAAAAGGACATGAAAATATGTGCCAGTCAGATCAAGACTGACGGCATACTCATCCCTTTGGACGGAGAGTTGGATTGATCTCACCATCTCCATCTTGAATTTTGGTGGTGCAATGAAATGGTTAAGGTGTCTCAAGTGAATATTTTGGCCTCAACTTGCTGTTTACTTTCAGAATAAGAAACAGCTATAAATAAAACTTGCTGATTCTGGACTGCCCGATTTTTGGATGAGTGACCATATCTCCTGTTGTAGAAAGGTATCCTTCTCTCAATCTGAAGGTATGTCCATGAGGAGGGGAGAGCAGGAAAGTGGAGGGATTGGGTAAATGAGACCTGAAGCACCTCCAAAATTACCTGATTCAATCAATCATTTTCTGAGGGAATAGGGATATCCCGTGATGCCGAATTTGCAGAAGTTGGCCACCCACAAGTTGCCTGCCTGCCAGTGGTGGGGAGGGTGGGTCAATGTTTACAGTTAGGAGGCTAGAAAGCACAGAAAATTGGTTTCTTACTGCCTCTGTATGATTGCCTCCTAGGTTGGTTAGACTGTTGTGTCCTGGGTTGGGTTGATACTGGTTAGCATATAGCTGGAAAGATCCCTTGTCTCAAGGCCACTTAACATCTTTTCACACTGGTGGGGGCTGAGTGTTTTCAAATGCCTGTGTGGGTTGAGCTGTGAGTTGGAAGGGCAGTTACTCAGCTGCCTACCTCTAAACTTCTCAATTTCTTTCTCCAAAAAGCAATGGTGATCCAAACAGTGTCATCTGTAAAGCGAGTGTATGATGAGGTCTGAGCGATGTGGACCACAGACATGTGTCATATCAGATCCAGAGCTGGTGAGACAAGGGTCTGGAGTTTTGCATTTTCCTTATTGCCAATAGACCTGATAGTGGTCAATCCTAGCAGGCAAATATGCACATGAAAACCAAGGGATGAAGCAACCGTTCTGCTTGTATTAGTTGATTCTCCTGGGACAGCAAGTATGCTAATGCCTATGGTCAGCCTCCAATATGATGAACTTGTCCATTGATTGTTGTTGAAACACTGCCTTAGAAATTCCCAAAGAAAAATGCAAAGGTCTAGGGACTTCATTTCCCTTGTCTTCTGAGACACTTCACCCCAGTGGATTTGTTGGACAAAATAAGAATCCCTTTTCCATGTAGATTCTTCTGCCACCAATGGAATGCTTCGGTATGGCTTTCATCTCTAGGATACTGATATGCAGTAGTCAACCCTGAGCTGGCCACTGTCCACTGACCTCCTGGAATGATGTCCATGTAAGCCCATATCCCTTCAAACTGTCAACTTGAAGACTGTATCTGCCAGGGACAGTCCAATGCCAAGTGAGTTTCTCCCATTTCCAGAGATGTGACCTCATATGCATTATCTGTTCCACTGAGACAGCAGTATCATTGTATTGGCCTCAACAATAGGTAACCTGGGACAGTAATGTCTACTTTCTGACTGAGTAAACACCATCAGCAAAGGATTCCTGGTCTGAAAGACAGTTCTTTGTAAGAAATTAAGTTGCCATTGAAATGATTTCAATGCCTCTTGCATGCGGGAGACATGCTTTGTTCAGGAAGAACTGTCTGGCTGAAATACAATTCTTGCAGGAATGTGGGGACAAAATATGTGATGTTAAATCATCATAAGCAGTCCAAAAAGGAATATTTGATAGGATTGGGTTCAGAACTGACCGTACACAACCTGTATCTCATAGCATGGAGAGAAATTGATATCAAATGATCCTTTCTCTCTGTTTTTTTGTTCACACTGATTCTCAAGAACCACGGCTTTGAACTGGTATTGAATCTGCAGTACTGTTTCCCCTGAGAAGACCCCATATTAACAGATCAGTGGCCTAAGTGGTTAGAGCATCTGCCTTGGATGTGGGAGGTCACAGGTTCAAACTCTGGCCACTACCAAAGACTTATTAAAAAAAATGGTAGTAGCAGCTGCCTTGCTTGGCACTCAGCATTAAGAAGTTAATGTTAGGACTGGTTGGCCTGGTGTCAGGATAATGTGACTGGGTGGGACATCATGCTACATGTCTGCGGCATGATGCCCCTGAGCTAGACATCGCTATAAACTGCCATACTGAGGACATTGTAGCAATATGACTGAAAATTTTTAAAGCTATGTTAAAAATCCAAACCACACACACCCATATTAACTAAATAACATGGTATAAATGGTGGCATTGGTAGACTGAGCCTTAAAGTGTCAGTATACTAATGATCAATATAAGCAGGACCATAATTCAACATAATAGACAGGATCGGTCAGATTCTGGTAGCAGAGTCCAATAGTCATGAAACTGTATCCTCCATAACATTGTCAGATTCCATATGTTGACGCGGGTTACAGGATATGTGATCTACAAAAAGATCTCTATTCCACCATGCAAGACGGTATCTGAAGTGCTTATTGACCAATGCTTTGCCTTTGCCATGGCTGCTATGTGTCGGTAATATTCTCCAAGTCATCCTTTCGACCTGACAGCAATAACAGCAGAACTCCGGTTGGTCTTTGTTGATTAGCATCTCAACAGATGCTGGAAATGGGGACCAAATTATTGATGGAGAAGGAGGAGGAGAATGCAACTCTGGTGACAACAAACAAAAGACTTCCTCGACTGATGCTTGAAAGGCAGAGTCTTCTCTTGTTAAAGAGATCTAACAAAGACCATGGAGTTTGTGAGTATACTTTAATGTCTCTAGGTGAATGTCACAATGCTGACACCTTCTGTGCAATCTGAAAGGAAACTGGAGAATATTTTATAATGGGTGGCTCACAATGCTCACAGAATGTCCTGACTGGGATACGATCATTAAGAGTGTTCTGTATGAGTGGCAAAGGCATGAGAATGCAGTGAATCCATATCCTGTGTGTACTGGGGCACTAAACTGGGCACCGGGTGAATTGAGTGACCTGTGGCTGATTCATGAGAGTGCTTTATGGTGTGGAGTAGGCCAAATGAACAAAGACCTTCTGTCTTTTGGTTTAAAAGGTAAGACAGTGATAGTGACCTGTTATGATAATAGACATATGACTGGGTCCAGATGTGACAGAACAGTGCAGGGCATTGAGCCATTATTTGTGTGAAGACTGGTTAAGGGATACTTGATCCAAAAAATTGTCTATACTGTTGAGCAAGATAATATCTTGCTTTAATCTTGATCTCACTCCAATGTAGTCAATAATGGCCTTCCATCTTGGCTTACAATGTATGATCAACTATGGTAGTGAGATATACTCACTTCCCAAAGGTCAATAAGTAAGACTCCTTCTGAGTGACAAAGGCTTGAGAATAAAGAGAAACAAGACTCCTTAGAGACTGAGCAATATGCTGGGCATCGTTTGTAGTGAGTGTCTTGCGGCATTATGCATGTTAGAATGATCAATGAGACTGCCTTTATGATGTGGGTTTGGCAAACTTGACAATGATAGTTATTCTGGTGGCTGACAATGGACAATTGACTGTGGTACTGACCTGTTGTGATCAAAGCCAAATGGCAGAGCCCAGTCATGTCGGAACAGAACCATCATAGTTGGTATGATGTTGTCCACTTCATTAAGTTATGATGGTGTAAAGGATAGTTGATCCACATAGCCAGTCTGTATATCTGAAGTGCGAGACAGTAACTGAGGTGGTCTGCTTTGATCTCGATCCTGCTTAATGGCAGGTGATAAAGTTGATTAGATGTTGAGCTGAAGCAGTAAACAATCGACTGGTTCTGCCAAGAGAGGTTTATTCTGATGCAGTGGTGAGTGAGGACTAAAAGCTGTCACTAACCCTAACAGTTTGGATTGACTCACGGAGTGCGATACCTGTTGAGAAGCAAGTAATTCATTGCAGTGACGTCAGCATGTATACTTATGATGTCATTACTCAAGGTGCACTTTTGTGCCTTACCCTTTAGTACACTGCAGTACTGCAACTGACTTTTGGTCAACGATGTTCAAGTCTCACATTTATTGACAGATTAGCAACCAGACCAAACTACACATGAAGAGTGGTCGTCCGTCCTGTGTTTCTAATGTTTACAAAGCATACACTTGATCTCGCCCATGATTTAAATCTATAAGACAAAATAGCACAGATAGTATATAGAGGTGAAGCATGGCATGAATTCTGCTTTAGGAACTCACAGAGTGCAAGTGCAGAGCTGCGTACTATGACAGTTTACCTATGGCAACCAATACAGGTACAGTATCACTATTATTATTTATGAAATGGACGCTAAAATATTACTTCTAATAAAAGTTACACATGGGAAAAGCCAACTGACTGCCTATACAGGTAAACTCACTGAAGCATCAATTATAGTAACTACCAAGTGGACATTATGACTATACTATATATAGAAAACATACCTGATTGTATCTGACCATGGTGGAAATTATAAATCAGAGCACACACAATATACACACACAAAAATGCATTAAAATGTCATTATTGACACTTATGATGTGGATGCGATAATATCAATTGTGAGTCAATATTATCTGTAGAATAATGATGATCTATACAGGTAAAATCTGTAAGGTATCACACATAAAGTTACGAAGTTGACACAAGGATTAGAAAACTTACTCCTATATATCTGACCTTAGCAGAAATTATACAACAATATTATATGCGTTTTCCATATCACACTCCAAACCTGTGCATATTTAATTACAGCTACACAAATGTGAGGGTATGCACTAGTGACCCTTGCATGTGCATACAAACAGTGCCTAATCATGTAGTGTTTGGCAATCTTACAATAGTAAGAAGACAGAACTTCATCATCAAAGAAAGAAAGAAATGTTGGGAAATTTATAAACAATGCATACTTCCCTTTGAAGAGAACACTCCTACAACATAATGTATGCTAGAAAACTTCCAGAATATTTGTATCTGGATTGTGAGGCCTCTCTGTCTGTAGAGAGCATGCTAAACAACATAAGCAGAAGCAGTAACTGAAATACTCACAAGATTTGGCACCAATACATGTATCAAGTGGAGATCACTCTACCTAACTACCACCTAGGTGAGCAGATAACTTTCAGCTTTTTGGCTAAAATGTTTTAGCCTGGGAGGGCTAGATTTGTGAGGCAGTAGAAGTCCTCCATAGGTATTATGGTCTGGCAATGTATCTGTAGAAGAAATGACATTACTATTAACAGGTTCCATGCAAGTGATGTATTACAAAAGACAAAAATTTACCTAGGTTTCCTGTTAGAAGAAGGCTGAGAAATATTTTGGCCAGTATAATCCAGTACCTCACTTCCAAGGAAGTTATGCAACAGCTTAAGTGCACTTTTGTAAATGATGTCACTTCTGCCACTGGTTGTAATCATCTTTAAAACAGTGTCCATTCCTGCAAATAATAATAATAATAATAATAATAATAATAATAATAATTGTAATCAAAATATAGACACATTTTTTTATGGCCTTTTCATAAGAAAGACCAAAAGAATTATTTACCCCAGTTGAGAAATGCTTGATTTATTTCACCTGAACTGAAACTATGTGAGAGTGGACTGTTTTGAGTCAGTTAGAATTGGCTTAATTACAATTTCATTATTTGGGTGGCATCTGAACTGAAACATGCTGAGTATTTTAAGGCACACACTTTATATTTACTTTATAAAATTAAGATAAGGGCACTGGTCAATCAAAGAAACAAGCAATGAAAATACACCTTACACACAGTGAATGAAAACACTTCCAATAAATCTTTGAAATTCACAAAGGGAAATCTAATGTGCAATCCTTCAATTCTGAGCAAAATTTTGGCACATATATATTTGTAATGGGCTTGAAAATATTGCATGGGAGTGAGCCAAATAGATTCCTGTCTTAGAAAAAGATGCTGCATTACATTACCTTGGCACTGGTAAAAACTGTAACGGTTTTGATTGTTATTATAGAGAAAACTGGTCAAGCACGTCAACCAGGCCTTCTTTACTTCCATATCCAAGGAATTTATGTCCCTACCACTGAGTACATCTGCAAGACAGAGATACAGGATGAAACGGGTAATTTTCTTAATTCTTCAAAATGGAGGCGTACATGTATTTGAAGTATTAAACAATTCTGGAACTTTCAATTCTTTAACATTTTATGGGATTCAAGTATCAACTGTTGATTTTGATACATTTACCTTATTACTGTAACCAATATTTGAGCTAAATATATTTCTTTGATAATGCTTCCATGATCATAATAACTAGATTACATCCACCACCTCCCAAATCCTATTCTCCCAGGCTTGTTTTTAGCACCAAAATGTACAAAAGTCATCTGCTTAGCTAAATGCAAGTCAGGTGAGTGGTCTCCTCTTGAGCTGAGGGATTGGTGCCAAATCCTGTCCATACCTCAGTTACTACTGGAGTTGATGTAGGGATGTAACTGTGATAAGGCTAGAGAGGGTGTGGCCATATTATGATCTGAGAAGTATTATAAAAGAGACATTTTACTTCAAACACTGGTTTCTTCTTAACATATGTTAATGTCAAAATGGATAAACATGTTTCCAATCTGCTGAGGACAAGCTTGCCACCAACTAATCCTTCATGAATCAAGTGCAGAGTAGCATTAATTGGATTACTGAGCCAATTGCCAGTCATGCAGCATCCAAGTCGGAGCCAGGTCTGGAATGGGCACTGCCAGATATCAATATTATCTTTGTCCTGAAGCCAGGACAGGGTATAAGAGAACAATACATCAAAGCTGCCAGTCATGGATGTGTCACAGCTAGTGTGGTCCATAGCTGGCTGGCATCTGGTGATGAAATCCAGTACTGGCAATCCAAGGAAAGATGAACCTGGGTGTGGATATGTTATTGGTGTGTCCACTATTGGTCCAGACGTGCCACCAAATTAAACTGCTGCTGATATAGGTAGTGCCATGAAACTCTTTTCTGTTTGTGGTGATGAGGGTGATGGCATGGCTGGCACTGTGTAAAAAGCTAATGTTGGCCTAGATTGCTGAACCATCTTCAAAATGTGTGAACTTTCTGCCTTCATGGATTCAGATAAAAGTACTGACAGCATCTACAATCGTGAACATCTGCTTGTAAGTTCTCTCATGTGCCCAGGTGTGTTGTTTACCACTGATAGTCACCTATACATCAACCAACCTGCATTAGCACATTTAACATGTATGGCCCAAATTGCATTCCATACAATTTATATGGTAGAACTGACTTAAGCAAGCTTAAATCATCATCTCCACTCAATCCACATAATCCTGCTCACTGTGTTGACACATATATGTAAAATGAACTGAACAATAACATACACTGATGAAATCAATCGATGGTCACATTCAACTTACCGTAATAAGTATTATGTAGTAGTGTTTTAGAGCACCTGAGCAAAAAAGTAGTTATGTACTCACAACAAAAAAGTAAAGTTAAAATAATGTAAAAGGACCTACTGTGAAGGGGAGCCTAAGATTTTTCATGCCTAGGGAAATTACATGCTTGACTTTACAACATGAACCACAACAAAACAATTATTTGACAGAACTTGCAAACAAGGGCAAGTATCAGACTGAACTGAAAGTACTCTAGACTTAATGCCAGGTAATTAGTGTGGTCCAGACAACCAAGGTACGCAATTAGTGTGGTCCTGACAACCAGGCCAGGCAATCAATGTGTTACTGACAACCTGGCCAGGCAATTAGTGTGGTCCTGACAACCAGGCCAGGCAATCAGTGTGGTACTGACAACCAGGCCAGGCAATCAGTGTGGTACTGACAACCAGGCCAGACAAACAGTGTGATACTGACAAACAGGCCAGGCAATCAGTGTGGTACTGACAACCTGGGTAGTCAATCAGTGTGGTGGTACTGACAACCAGGACAGGCAATTATTGTAGTACTGACAACCATGTCAGGCAAACAGTGTGGTACTGACAACCAGGGCAGTCAATAAGTGTGGTACTGACAACCAGGCCAGGCAATCAGTGTGGTACTGACAACCAGACCAGGCAGTAAGTGTGGTACAGACAACCAGGACAGGCAATCAGCATGGTACTGACAACCAGGCCAGGCAATCAGTTTGGTACTGACAACCAGGCCAGGCAATTAGTGTGGTATTGATAACCAGGGCAGGCAATCAGCATGGTACTGACAAAATAGTCAGGCAATCAGTGTGGTACTGACAATCAATACAGGTAATTAGTATGTACTGACAACCAGGGCAGTCAATTAGTGTGGTATTGGGCAGGCAATCAGTGTGGTACTGACAACCAGGGCAGGCAATTATTGTAGTACTGACAACCAAGTCAGGCAATCTGTGGTACTCATAACCATTGCAGTCAATTGGTGTGGTACTGACAACCAGGCCAGGCAGTTAGTGTGGTACTGACAACCACGACAGGCAATCAGCAAGGTACTGGCAAAATGGACAAGCAATCAGTGTGGTACTGACAACCAGGACAGGCAATTAGTAGGTACTGACAACCAGGACAGTCAATTAGTGTGGTATTGATAACCAAGGCAGTCAATCAGTGTCGCACTAACAACATGGGGAGGCAATCAGTGTGGTACTAACGACCAAGGCAGGCACTTAGTGTGGTACTGACAACCAGGGCAGGCAATTAATGTGGTACTGACAACTAAGGCAGGCAATCAGTGCCATATTGACAACCACGGCAGGCAATTAGTGTGGTACTGACAAATAAGGCAGGCAATTAATGTGGTACAGACAACAAGGCAGGCAATTAGTGTGCTACTGACAACCAAGGCAGGCAATCACTGTGTTACTGAACATCATGACAAGCAATCATTGTGGTACTGACAACCAAGGCAGGCAATCAGTTGGTACCAACAACCAAGACAGGCTAACAGTGTGGTACCAACACCAAGTCAGGCAAACAATGTGGTACTGACAACCAAGGCAGGCAATTAGTATGGTACTGACAACTAAGGCAGGCAATTAGTGCTGTATTGACAACCACGGCAGACAATTAGTGTGGTATTGACAAATAAGGCAGGCAATTAGTGTGGTACAGACAACCAAGGCACACAATTAGTGTGCTACTGACAACCAAGACTGGCAATCACTGTGTTACTGAACATCATGACAAGCAACCATTGTGGTACTGACAACCAAGGCAGGCAATCAGTGTGGTACCAACAACCAAGACAGGCAGTGTGGTACTGACCACCAAGTCAGGCAAACAGTGTGGTACTGACAACCAAGGCAGGCAATTAGTATGGTATTGACAAACATATTGTATGCTGAAGACAAAGAATTGAAAAATATTCATCTATGATGAAGATAGAGTGAATAATAGACAGATATGAACATGACCTATACTTCCCTGTTATTAGAAAATTCCTAAGAATCACCCAGCTGATAAACTGGCACAAGAGTGAATTCAATATTTGTGAGGACTCAAGAAAGAACATTCTTCCAAGCATGAATAAAAGTAGAAACTGACAAATGACAGGATTTGGTCCTAATCCCTCAATCAAAGGAAAGATCACTCTCATCCGCATTCCACTTTGGCAAGTACATAACCTTTTAGCACTACTGTCACTAAAGCATGGCCAATAATGTGACCAACATCTGCATTAATTTTAGTTTGGTCGGGCGAGTGGATGTACCACTAACACATTATGACTGGGTAAAATATCCAAAGACAAAATGTGTTCTGGGGTACAAATACACACCAAACTGCTTGACCTAAACATAAAACTTAACAAGAAGGATAGACAGAAAAATATAAGTATGGATGGATATGGCTAAAGCTGTATGCTACAGTCACACACCCTTGTGAATCACAAAATAAAAATCCTGAACAAAGTTGGCATTTGATGAAAAGAAAATGAAAACTTAAATATGGACAGCACTTAATATTTTGACTGCATCAGTAAAGAAAGAGTTAAAAGATTAGCCTTATTTGTACATAAAACTTACTGATGACAGTTCTAACAGTGTCTGAATTGGTCAGTTTTCTGGTCAATCTGGAATTACAGACCAGGTTATTAAGGAGATAAAGAAGCTGAGTGGTCAGTTTGTCCCCTGGGCAGGAGGCCAGGACATGTAGTAGAAGCTCAACTCCTGATAAATCTGCTACAATCTCACCTGAAAAAAGAAAATAAAACATGCCAGAATACTTTGTGTCGAAGCTGATCAAATCATTTAAAGTGGTTTTCTGCAATAAAAATTTTCATATCTTTCTATTTTTAGTAATGGTGGCCATGTTTGATGGCATATGGGCATCATTTTACAATGTTAAAGGCTTCAAGTTAGGATATTTTCTGTTACATTTGGTCAAATTCAGAAGTTTGTGATAAGAAGTTATTTCAAGGATGTTGTATTTTTAATAATGGTGGCTTTGTAAAACAAATGTATATTTTTTGGTAAATTATGTTTCTCCAAAAATAATTACCTGATTACATTAACATTAGAAGATGCTACACTATCTTGTAAATCCAACAATCACAGAAAAATGAAAAAAAACCTCCTTTCCATATATATTCAATATATACAAAGGGAAGAAACTCTTCAAAACCTTCCCCTTACTACTACTAGGTAGCTATGGCTGTTTCCCAGTTTTGCTTGAGCAACCCCTCAATGAGAATGCATGCATTTGCAGCAAGGTGTTGGAGGGCTTATTAGTAACAAGACTGGGTAAGTATTTTCAGAGAAAATTAATTTACGAAAATACTTCATTTCTTCTTTCAATACATTTCCCGATCATACAGACAGAAGCTTCAAACGCCTGCCTCTATTAAGCCTTGGACAGCAATGTTCCATCTGAACATGGGCTACAGAGATAGCAATTTTTTAAAAATAAATTATGTTTCTCCTAAAATACTTACCTGACCATATTAACATTAGGAATATAAGCTCTACTACTTTCCAAATCCAGTCCTCTCAAAGATAAAAATTCATCTTTTCTGTTTATAATATATAGACAAAAGGGCAATAAATCTTGCCCATTACCTCTCCTTGCTGTCTACAGGTGACAACATTTTTAAGCCGATCAGAAGATTGTGTGACAGGATGATTGCATTGCAGAGATCATGGGAGGGTATAAAAGTAATGTGATTGGGTAAGTATTCTATAAGAAACATCATTTAGTATTAAATAATTTATTTATCATTTGAATACATTCTCATTAATGTTAAGAGAATAGGTAATAGGTGTAGGGAATGTTGAGCATCTAACATATATCCCAAGTAACCTCTGAGGGGAGAATATTGGATTCACCATATAAGGTTAACTCACTCACATAATCATGAGCAGCAAAACTGAAGGCGACTTGGTTTAATGAGATCTTCTTACTACATAAAATTTCTGGGCAAATCCACAAAAGCTACAAAGGGTGCTTCTCTGGAGGTTGTGCTTATGTCAGTTGGGTCTGGTAGCTGCTTGTGCAACTGAGACTGGGCCTACCAGATCCAGAGTGTGTCACAGTGGAGCCAAACATCTCAAAGATAACTATTCAAGAAGGTTGACTGTGCATGCCAACCAACTGCCTCAATGATACCTTTGATAGAGTATCAAAGGCAAGGCTTGCAGATATTGCTCTTTTTTCATGAGCATGGCAATCAGTATCACCAGGCCTTGAGGTCTTGATTGAGCACTCTGTAGTTTCAATGAATAGTGTGTGTGTGTGTGTGTGTGTGTGTGTGTGTGTGTGTGTGTGTGATTTGGATTTTTATCACAGCTTTAAAAAAAATTCAGTCATATCGTTACCGTGTCTGTAGTGTGGCAGTTTATAGTGATGTCTAGCAGTGGGCATCATGCCGCAAACATGTAGCGTGATGTCCCACCCAGTCACATTATCCTGACACCAGGCCACCCAGTCCTAACACTAACCTCTTAATGCTGAGCACCTAGTGAAGCAGCTGTTAGTACCATTTTTATTAGTCTTTGGCATGACTCAGCCAGGGTACAGGGCAGTTTGTGATTCCAACTGGTTGAAAAAGATCGATCACTAGATGTCCCCATAGCTGGCAAATCTGATAAAAGACTGACAGACGGAGGGATCATTCTGTGTGGAGAATGTATCCTTTCCTTGGCCAAGACATAGAGTCTGCTGGGAATATGTATGATCTGGATGTTGATGTTGCATTGTGTGGACCAACGGTGAAATTCCCAGACCAAACTGCAGAGTTCATGTGATCTGATACTGCCCTGTATGCAGGCTGTCAAGGTGGAAAGTCCACATCTGCTGTTTGGTGACTTGTGGAAGAAGGAATGCTGCCTCCTTTCCCCTTTGCCAAACTACCTCTGGAATTGTGCATTTTGTTGCCACTTGAAACTGGATTGAGGATGAAATGGTTGCCTTTTAGTGTTATTCAGCCTATTATCCTTTTGTCACCAATCATGTCTATGCTGTGGCTGAAACTGACTCTGTCTGAAAACAGGAGTAGGGGTCACATCAAGCTGAAGTGACAGTTCTTGAGATGCCTGCTTCCATGCTTCCTAACTTTCCCACCAAACCATAATGGAAGGCCAGTAGGTGTAGAACAAAGAGCCAAGGCATGATGTGGCTTTAGGGCAGGCATCAGTTCCTTTCACCACTGTGAGATGTATGGTATGGATCTATTAATTACCTTGGCAATGTGGGCTATCACTTCCCATGCATGATCACTTTTGGCTTTCCAGACAGTCAAAAGGCAGGCCAAGTTTAGTACAGAACAAGTAGTGATCAGGTTTCTCACCAACTTGTAGGTGGCATGTAGGCATTTTTGGTAATATTGTCTGCCACAACATTTTTTCCAAGGCTGGCAGCTCAGTGCTGAACAATAGTGAGCAAGTGCAATACCATAGGTGAGATGGAACTTTGCATTCATTGCATGCAGTTGTGGACAAACAGTATATGCTAGGAAACTGTCGTGTGTTTTCGCTGGCCTTAAACATTTTACTTTAGTCCATTTCCTCAAGTTGGTCATTTTTCTGAAAGACAAGAATGACAAAAAATGGTTGGAAAATAACAACCTGAATTTTGTTACTTGCCCAATGAAACAATGCTTATTACTGACTAAGGAAATAAAGATCCACAGTGTATGCTAAAGCAGCCAACAATGGAAACTAACTATACCATGCTGGAATATGCAGTCTGACAATTTGCATATAAAAACACAGTCAACAAGTGTAATAAATAGAATTTAGTATAAACCTTTACTATCAATACTAAACAAATTTTTGGACAAATGGTTGTAAAATCCGTAAGACTGATTCGGACCCTTTGAGAGGTGTACATATGATGTGACTCACATCAGCAAAGACAAAACATTGGTAAACAAAGGTAGCCACCAAACAGTGGTAACAGGAGATATATGGAACACAGATGTGAAAGACAAATATTTGGGAGAGGAAGTGGAGCATCTTCTTAACATTAATGTAATCAAAGAATATATTCAAAGGAAACAATGTCTGTCAAATTCTCTTGTTCAGTTTTCAAAAGAAATCAGTGACAGTAGGTGACAAAATAACAGCAAAGAGAAGTGGTTCAGAATGACCAATGCAAGCAAAACTAGTTTCACTCACTAAAAAGCTTGCTAAGTCTTGTAAATGTTAGCTAGAAAAAGTAGATAATATGTTTTTTCAGCCATATTCTGAACAGAAAAGCAGTAAAACTGGAGGTGACAGACCTCTTTTGGTGCTGGGAACATGTGGTCTTTTCCAATAGGTGGTTGGTTAAAACAATGATCTTGCATCATCTTGCATTGTTCTTAACTATACATTTTTGCATTACAACTTGTAAGAAATAGAACAAATATGTCATTCCTAAATATTCTTTAATGTAATCAGGACAGGTAAGTTATAATGTTTGAATAAAAATCCTTCACACCTTCCTTGAGGTTTTATTCAAATATGGGAAAAAGAAATGCAAACACAATGAATGAATTTAATTTTTGCCTCCTTTTGCTCACTTGCTCCAAGGAAATTTTTTAGTTCCCACCCAAAATAGGAGTAGATGAAAAGAATTTCTCCTTCATCTGAAGCAAATCAACATCTAAGGAAGTCAAACTGTACCTATCTTTCATACTGCTAGTTGTAAAGATATTTAGTTTAATATTCTTTGCACCCAACATAAGTGTCTTGGAAAAGACTGTGGTACTGAATTAAATCAAAATAGCATCAACATTTCCAGGAGATTATTAGTATTTTGAAAATTCTAGTGTCGCAGATTTTGACAACAAATGAATAAATATGTTTGTTATATCTCCTGCTGTGTTATAATTATTGTTAGAATGTGAGGAATTGCATTTCATACATATGACAGAACCAGGACATCAAACCAGTAGACTTACAAATTCTGATCCATAGATTGGCTGCTAAACAAATAGCACATTTATTGACACAAATTTTTATGTGTTTTAAAAGGATTGAAAAGAAAAAAGGTGGATTTATTTTATATAATACATTTATCTCATCATACTATAATAAAACAGCAAGTTTCAAACATGAATTAGCTTCTTATGGAAAATGTTACAATAATAATTAACTGATATTAGTCAGTGTATTGTCAGTTAAAGGAAAAGGATGAGTTGTTTATCTCATAGATCTCAGCAAAGTTTTTTTTTTCTAACATCCACAAGTATTGTTAGTTTCCTTCACAAGATCATTGACTGGTGACCACTGGTCATTCATAGCATACCCTCAATAGTTTCCAGGTCCAAATTTCCCCTTGAATCACTTTGTTGTTTGTGAAGAATGGATAATGTATTCTCGTTGTCAGTAACAAAATGGTGGCAATGACAAAAGAAGGATATTCAAACTTCAGTTTTCCTGTGCCTGGGCTTTTTATGACAGCTGACTGCCCTCTAGTACCACTTCAAGTTAAGTTCACCCACTGGAGGAAGTTCCTGAGTTGGGATTCGGATGTATTCTGGAGTCTCATATTTCTTAGATGGTGATGTTTCAGCATTGGAAGAAAGTGCATGTTTTGGCATTTTGAGATGAACTGAACCAAAAATATATGAGCTGCCCATCAATATTCTCTAAAAACATCTTGAACAAATTATCAACAATTAAACAACACAAGAATCAAAAATATCAACACAGGTGTTTCTGCTCAAATAAGTTTGGTTAGTCTCGTCTCTTTATCTCATCTCCACCAAATTTGGACTGATATTCAAAAACTTTAAAGCCATCATGGACTGCCTTTGACCTCTTTGTTACTGATTTCACTGCATAAAACACTGTACATTTGGTTTTAAACTCTCTAGCTTGAAACAAGATAATCAAATAACAGTTTGTTGTGTACACATTTTTTTTTTAATTCTTAAGCCAATTTTACAGCCATCAATGCTACACTAGTATAACATTTGCAGACCCCGGCAGACTGGTTACGACAGGTCTCAGTAATGTAAGGTCAGAACATGTAAAAATACCATTAAAAGAAAATCCTTTATCTTTCAAAGGCAGTTGATTTCAAGTATAAAACAATATGTGTGGCCAATATCATCATGTGTGGCATCCATTCTAGCTGATAATTCTTTAACAATACACCAAGGCATAACAACAGTAAATTCTGCTGTATGTCAGTTTGTATTTGCTAAAATCATTGTTCAAATACAGATTGTCCTTTCTAAAAATCTTGAAACTATTCAGATCTAATTTGGCTAAAAGCATGAAATGGCAGTAAAACATTTGCAATATGCACTGCCAAGTACACATCTTATTGTCATATTTCTGTGCAAGTAAACTGTCTCAAAAATTGAGATACTGGTTATATTACTGGGAAGTAAACACACCTGCCAGATTGCTATGTAAGAAGGTACTGATTACATTACAGGGAAGAAAGCACACTGGTTATGTTACAAGAAAGGAAACACACTGATTATATTACAGGTATGGAAACACACTATTTATATCATAGAGAAGGAAACACACCGGTTATATTACTGGGATGGAAACACACTGGTGATATTACTAAGAAGGAAGCAAGAATTCTCTGTAAGAAGTAGGTACTGGTTACCTTATATACTTATGTGTCAACCAAATAAGTTAGGAAAAAATAAAAGCCTGGAAGACTAGGCATTGGTTTATCCTCTGGCCAAGGTCTAAACTTGAAAATTTATAATTATTTTTTTCTGTATCCCAAGACTTATATGCATGTAAAAAATACAACATTTTCAGTGTCCCGTGAAAAATGTAAAGTCAAAATCACGTCAATAACATGTTATAAACTACGATTGTTTTTGTTATTAGTTTGCGTGTGTATATCTTCTGATTTCTCCAACATGAAATTAAATAAAGGTAAATATAAGACATCATAATTCATGGGCCGGTTCAAGTTTAACCGAGAGACTAGGCTGTACTATAATGTACAGTACTTACACAGAGACTAGGCTGTTCTATAATGTACAGTACTTACACAGAGACCAGGATGTACTATAATGTACAGTACTTACACAGAGACTAGGCTGTACTATAATGTACAGTACTTACACAGAGACCAGGCTGTACTATAATGTACAGTACTTACACAGTGCAAATCATGCTTAGCATCACTTAAATCTTTGTTTATTCCCAAAAATATTAGATGCAGATTTTGCTTTATTCACTGTTCCTACCAAATCACATTCTTCCAGATCACATTTCAGCTAGATATACATAGCTGTTTCATTATGTTAATCCAGTCCAAGTGCTCATGACTTACTCTTTTTCAAAGATATAAGCGATCCTACAAATTGAGGTAATCTTTATGAAAAGGTACACATTTTTAAAGGTACAAGGCACACAACCAGCATATATTCACATAACTTGCATGTTCATGAAAGAATGATAATAATAAAGGGTCAAATTCTGAATATAGATCAACTAAGATCATCATCTATCTATTTTAGTTTTGTTTGGCTGAACAAAATTATCATTTTCCACACACTGGAAAGCTGATTGTTTCAGCATCTCCTTTGTAATTGGAGGATTTGTCTTTTGTTTTTTGATAACAATCCATGCCAGTTAATCATTAAAATCATGAAACAGGCTTGGGTAAAGACGGAATTTTGTCCAGCAGCTATGCAGTACTTTGAAGTGTAATTGCCTTTTACTCCAGAGTATTAGCATGATTACCATAGCTGTGTAAATGGGGTTTAAGGTCGCTTACTTCAAAGCAAACTACAACTCAGTTTATACTGTTTTACAAAAATTTTTGAAGCATTATTTCTGATACTTCATTCTTGTATTTTGGAGATATTATTTAAGTTTAGTGCAGTGGTGCCTATGATATGAATCCAAAGGATGTACTTCATTCAGCACAAGTTCAAACCTTCAGTGAACATCTGGTGGAATCATTATGTAAATAATGCTCACTATCCTTAATGTGAGCGTTGAACAAACCCTATTGTTGTTTGTTGTTGTCATACTGGGATCATATTTTAATGAGTTACAATTTCAAGGCAAAATAAAAACATAAATACTGATGCAATGATACAAAATTTTAATGCAATAACACATAAACAATAATGAGCTAGAGGCAAAAGGAGTGGTACTTTTACATGAATACTCAATTCTTGTCATTGTCCAATCAAATTATACACAAATCTGAATTAGGCAGGAACAATAAGAACACACAAAACTAAATACATTTATTGACTTTTCAAACAAATTATATTAACTTGTAACATTTCCATGTAACAATCATATATGCCAATCCCGAGAAAGGCATACACATAAATTTTGCAAATATAAGTCTGCATAAATAAATGCAGTAAGATGATGTCATCTAGGCTTGTGAGTCAGCTTATAAGCAGGTTATTTACTTTTTAATGTTTTTACCTATTCATTCTTAGGGGTTGGCTTATATGTGAAGGAGCTTATATGCGAGTATATATGGTATGTTACAGCAAAGAAGTAAACTGGGTATATTACAGGGAAGGAAAGACACTGGGTATATTACAGGGAAGGAAAGACCTGGGTATATTACAGGGAAGGAAAGACACTGGGTATATTACAGGGAAGGAAAGACCTGGGTATATTACAGGGAAGGAAAGACACTGGGTATATTACAGGGAAGGAAACACACTGGATAGATTACAGGGACAGAAACACACTGGTTATAGTACTGGGAAGGAAACACACCTCCTTGGGTTGCTCGGTAAGAAGTAGGTACTGATTATATTACAGGGAAGAAAACACACCTGCTGGTTATATTATAGGGAGGGAAACACAATGGTTATATTAAAGGGAAGGAAACACTGGTTACATTACAGGGAAAGAAACATGCTGGTTATATTACAAGGATGGAAACACACTGGTTATATTACACTGAAGGAAACATACAAGCTGGTTATATTATAGGGAATCGAACACACTGGTTATATTACAGGGATGGAAACAATGGTTATATTACAGGGATGGAAACATACTGGTTCTATTACTGGGAAGGAAACACACTGGTGATATTAAGTAAGGAAACACACTGGTTATATTACAGGGAGGGAAACATACCTGCTGGAATGCTCTGCTTACAAAGATTACACAGAATGGCAACTGCATCATGAACCAGGCTTTTCTCTAATGGAGGAGGACATATTCCTAAAAGACAATAAAATCTTCAATCAAATATTTACATCCAAAATTTTCTTATTAAAATAAATCAATTAGTTAATATTTATTTTGGTTACTTGTGTCATGAACACTGACAATATAAATAACTCATATACATATAAATCATATATTATAGCATCTAATAAATTTAGGTAGCTATAGCAGCTCAGTTGAAAGAGCATCCTACTTGTAATCCAGGGGTGAAAGGTTCAATACCTGCCCAGGTCAACCTGGGTTGGACACCTTGGTGTCCCTGGGATAGACACTTGACATGCATTTCCATGGCCTCATATAGCCAAACATATGTTAAAAATGCTATTAAAATATTCCAGGAACAGTGGTACCTCAGTTGTAACAGCATCAGACTTGTAAGCAAAGGGTTGCAGGTTCAGTATCTACCCTTGTCAACCTGGATTGACTGCTCTGGTATGTTCTTGGGAATGACAATTACCTCCCATTTTCTTGCTGCCATATAGCCAATGATATGTAAAAAAGTTCCATACCCCTCCTCCACAAATTTTAATACATTAAAAAGTATGCCATCTCAAGAATCTTTGCATCCACATGTACGTCAATACAGTAGAACCTGTCTTGAAAGACCACCCCTTCGGCCGGAAAATAATGGTCTCTCCAGACAGATGGTCTTTCATGGCAGGTCGTAACACTATATAATCAATAAATCTGTGCATGGAGAACCAGTCTCTTAAGACATGTGGTCTCTCATAGCAGTGGTCTCTGAAGACAGGTTTTACTGTATCATATATACATATTTTTGGCTTTGAACAATACCTGCTACTTTTTACTTCAAAGAATTTAACTTTCAAACTTTTATATCTATATTTTTCACTATTCATTCTTGCTTAAATTCAGACAACATCCCTAAACTCTATAAATAGAACTTTCTCAAACTTTCAGTGGTAACCATGTAGGCTGTTTTAATGGTGACACAGCTTAGTGCTAAAGTGACAAGGACAGCCTTATCAGTGAAGCAGTTGTCTCTTTCACAAGACCTTAATACTTTCATGTATGTACATCACTATCAAAGTCTATCTGGAAAATAAGTCATACATAATATAATCAATCTGAGGTGAAATCATCTTTACTGATACAAATACTTCATGGCTGTTGCCGAGATATTTATGTTCATTTGTTGTCCACAATTCGGTCTGGCAACTATATGCATCTTTGGAAATCCATAAATAAATGTGAAATCTCAAATGTTTTTCAAAATTCTGTAGTAATGAACTGACTGGAAATTTGTTTGTTAGTTACAAATGTTATTGATAATGTGAAAAAACTAAATCATGTGAACAGAATTACCTTTTTACGGAAGATTCTAGTAAGTTCTAAACTTAGGAACTAAAATGACATTGTAGGTTTAATAAGAGATTTTGTCTTCTTCAATTTAAGTGAAGATAATATGCAAGAATTATTTTCCATTTTGTGTACAACACAGAAGAGTAATAATTATTACAAACACAAAACTACTTTTCACTATTGTATTATTAAAATTGGGACCGTTCATGGAAGTGGTCTAAAGCTCTGGGTGGCCAAGTTATCTAAGGCACTCAACCTTACAGATCACTCACACATTTCACCTCTGTCTGCACCAGTTTGTGACTTCTCTCGACCAATGTGGGTGTGTGAGAAAGCTTGCCTGTAGCTTCCTGTGAGTCAGTGGTTCTTCCTCCACCAAACATACTGGCTGCCATGTGCAGCCTATCTTGTTCTGAAAATTCTACAAACACCAAAACCAAACCTATTAAGATCAATGTGAGATAATTAATCAGTGACAAATGTTGAATTTTCATAGACTATTAATTTATCCAATTATGTCTGAAATAAAAACCTAAGACAGGCCTGTCATCTTAAATAGTAGTTTCCTTATTTTATTTTATTTATTCAGTTTACCAACTTACCATCCAGACAGCAGAGCGATGCTCTTGGTGGATTGGAGGTGAGGTACAGTTCAAGAGGAAGCTCAAACACATAATCTCTTGAAACATTAATAGTGAAGCCATAGTCAAAGGCAAACACCATTATCAACCCCTGTTCTTGTCGCAGGATCTGAAACATTACATACACATGTACAGTTATGTATCACATGGATGGATGGATGGATATGGAGGTAAATTGATATGTTAAATCATAATTACCTAGATTCACTGGGAAACAATGATTTTTTTCCAAAAACAATTGGTTATCCCGATCACTGATTTTAATCCAATGGGGATTAAAATTTTGTTTGGAAATGGTGCAAGACCATATAAGTGGAGAATCCTGCTAATCAGGAATCAAAAAAAAAGATGTTCCGCTGTAAAAAGTTGGATAAAGGTGTCAGTGATAGAAACAATTAAGAAGAAATGATTCAGAGCAATAATGACACAATAAATTGATTTTAAACGTATCAGATTTCATCATTATCAAGTACAATAGCTAGTCAGAAATTAACAATGATATATAAAATCAGCAGTAGAAACTCCATGGCCCAGCAGCTGTGGACAAGAAACAATTAAATCCTGGCTCAGATTCAATGCCCATTCTGGCAACTGGCTTTCAATACTAAGGGTTGAAAATCACTAGTGATCTATGAACCTGGTTTTTCACTGTATATCAATTGTCACATTTGGGCAAATTCATGTATCTTTTGAACAGATACAAACTTCTACACTTTATTTTTACCTATATACCTATCCTGATGCATACGTAAAAATGCAAATCCACTTGCAAGATATCAACACAATGGCAACAACTAGCATAGTATATGACAAGAACCGTTTTTTGGTGATTACTGATTTTGATTCTGTAGCATATAAGTATGTTTGCAATGATCAAATGGTATATTTATATACATGTAGTAACTTACCACTTCATTTTCATATAACCTGCACACAATTTGATGGTAAATACTGAATAACAAGGTAATTACTTCGTTACCTGGAATAACACTACGGATTTTTAACTGGACAACAAATACATGTACGATGTTAGCTTTTCAACGCGATTTTTCAGTTAGGTTGTCCTGTAGGCAGCCATGCTTTCAAAATTTGTTTCTAGCCCCAAAAATATATCGAATAGTATTAGATCCAACAAATACAAGTCTAAAGGAAAATCAGTGTGTGAAGGAAAGTTTCTCAACAGTTAACTGTGTCTCAGAGGATTCAAAAATGGAGCTGATTTCACATATTTTTCCATTTCACATGCCTTGTAAACCTAGGTCTCAAGGAGATTGCTTACATGCGCTCTAAGCAGACAATTAATTCCAAGAACTTCCCCCATCACCACAACTGCCTGTCCGATTCTGACTGGATGTGGCATCAGCTGGTTCGATGCTTTCACACGACTAAGAATGTTCTGGATATCACAAACTGCCTTGATGTTGTCCTCACCAATGTGTGCCCAAAAATAACCTCCCTCCAGTACTTCAGTCACAATGATATCAGTCCAATCCACACAGGATTTGTCAAATTCCTCCCCTTCAAATATTAAACAGAAGAATGATAATCATGAATCTGCATTGGTTCTCTATCTCTATTTTCAGTACTCCAGCTAAAAAGTGCTTACAGAGGGGCAAGCAAGATGGTCACCTTTTATTACCAGGGCACATTTTACTGAATGAAGGGGCTTCTCCAAAAGGAATGGGGCAATTTTTTCCACCCAGCGGACATAATGCCAGGGACAAAATAACCCAGTGTCATCTTTTTGGAAAAAAAAAATAGAAACATTGCTAACAGATTTGTCAAACATTAATTAAGCATAATAAAAACAGAGGAAAACGAAGATCTGTCACTGAATGAGTGCTTTTGGAATACCTTCTCTGAACATATGAAGTGTGAGTACTTATGGAATAGTTCCTTGATGATATGAAATGTGTGTGCTTTTGGAACGAAGTGCTTAGAGAATACCCTCCCTGACAATGTAAAGTGCATGTGATTATGGAATACCCTCTCAGATTATACCAGTATGAAGCGTGAGTGCTTAAGAAGTACCATCCCTGATGATATAAAGTGTGAGTGCTTAATAAGTTGTTTTTCTAGGGTTTAATGCCATTTTTCAGCATGAGATAGGCTATACATGGCAGTCAGTATAAATGGTGGAGGAAGAACCTGGGAAAAACCCCAGAAAGAACCATCGACCTGCTCAAGGAGTGAAGTGTAACTGCTTAAGGAATACCATCCCTGATGACGTGAAGTGTGACTGCTTATGGAGTGCCATCCCTGATGATGTAAAGTGTGAGTGGTTATGGAATACCCTGACTGAAGATATCAGATATAAAGATTGATTTCAAACAATGGAGAGATAACTCTATACAAGAAACTGAAAAATTTAAATTTTATACTTTACTCAAAATATGCTTATCTACCAATCCATTTATCTATTTTTATATGTGTATATGTCTGCAGTTACTGTAGCTCTTTTAGCTATATCTGTATTTTTACCCTACCTTTATTTTCCTCATCTACATATCTAACTGTACTATTTACATACATCCTATTTGATATCTATAATTACTGGCACATGGTTTTAAGGTGCAAACAAAGATAAAAAGAAAACAAAAGCTATATATTATGAAATAAATACAATGTGATTTTCTTAAAGCATCCTGTTTTTTATTTATTTTACCATATATTGTTATTTTAGTTAGGATATTTTGCTGTCATATTTTGGGGCAAGATCAAATCACCCTAGTGCAAACTCAATTTTTCAGTCAGCTTGCCATGGCAAACTGACTTTTATAAAACTGTTAAAGCTCCGCTGATAAAATCAGAGTTTAGATTTATTAGAATTTTCCCTTACTCAGATCATAAATATCGTAGAGTTTGAAGTTTGTGGAAATATCACACTGCCTTCATCAGCAACGACTGTTGATCACATGACTGATAAAGGTCATGTGATATGAGGAGACTGGTGTAGATGGGTGGAAATTCAAGCCCCTCACCCCTGTTTAGCATTGGCCTCTGATGTCATATTTCAATTGCCTCCTTCACATTCTTTTTCCATGTGTTATCCTCAGATGTGATGACCTTGGTCTGATTGGGAATGATGGAATGTCTCTTTTTGCTATCATGTTCATGTATTACAGACTCTCTACCGATGTGTTCCTTAATACTTGTTTCTAGCATTCTGACTGGTTCACCAACATAGCAGGAAATTGAAATAGAGCAGAGGCCAACACTTTTAGAATACTGCTTTGATGGTCTTCATCAGCAAGACATAAAAAGAAAGGCCAATGCCTGGTTAATAAAGCCCCCATATTTCAATTTAAAAAAAAAAATGTTCTATTTATCATGTATACATTTAAGAGTATTAACAACAATTACATAATAACAGATCAACATAACCTTCCTTAAAAAGCTACCTACATGCAATTAATTAATAATTAGCCTTAAAAACTGTTTCTTTTGTATGGTGCTAAGACTTTCAGATTAGCCAACTGTTAACTGTAATCTGTGTTGGCACACTTGTCAACTATTGGTTTAACTTTGCATGCATTTGAGCCATTTTTTGGTCTTTGTCTCGCAGATAAACTTCCTAATATGCTTGCTAACCATGACTTAATATAACTGAAAAATGTTTTGATGCACTGGATAATTCATGATCATTAGTAACTTACCATACTATGAGCATAAATATTTTAAGAGTTCAAAATTGATGGCAATTCTACACTACATTCATCAGCAAGTAATGTTGATCACATTGGTGAAGCAGGCAGACTGTTAGAAAAAAGGATTAAGGAACACGTCAGTAGAGAGTCATCTGTCATACATGAACATTGTAGCAATATGGGACATTTCATCATTCCCAATCAGACCATGGTCATCATATCTGAGGACCACATGGAAAAGGAAGGGGAAGGAAGTGATTGAAATACAACAGAGGAGGTCAACACTTTACAGAGACAAGGGACTTGCATTACCACCAATCTACATCAGTCTTCTTGTATCATGTGACCATTATAAGTCACATGATCAACATTAGGTGCTGATGAAGGCAGTGTGATATTGCCCAAAATTCTGAGCTTTTAAGATATTTATGCTCTGAGTATGAGAAATTACTAATTATCATAACAAATATGTTCAAGCATGTGTCAGGAATTTAGCAGCTAAATTATATTTCCAACTTTGAACTGAGTTTTGTTTTTATGGGGAATTTTGTTAGCATAAAAATGAAATTTGGGAATGAAATCCATTCCAGTATTTGCAGAGTAGGGTTTTAGCTTTACTGGGGACAAAAAATGATGATAGAAAAATTTGGGACTAAAAAAATGTTTTGATCTTGAGATTTCAGTATACTGAGAGTACAGTTTGAGGAGTTTCAATGAATAAACAAACTTACCTGGCAAAACAAAACCCTTGTCAATGAGGTGTTTTGACACACTGATACCCTTATCAACTGATGTGTCATAAACTGAACATATGTTCACTGCATGAGGTAGTCTTCTTAAAACTTTCAGTTGTCCATCTGTTTTTCTATGTACAGTTTCTAGCAAGTCTGCTGTCATACAAAATGGCTTTACCTTTGCAATCAAGTGTTTGTTCACAAACATTCTGCGAAATTCACATGGCATACTGCTACAGCACTTATAAAATTGTCCATTCACATTAAAAAACTGAACCAGTCTGCCTATTACCATTTTGCTAATTAAAGGCTGAATTTGTCCGATTGACAATTTTGACATCTGCCATAGCAACTCCATGGCAACTGAAACATACACTGTATCACATGTGTCAATTTCACATAAAAGTGCAGAGTCTAAGGCAATTAAAATAGAGTCAAGTAGCCCATGTTTCATGCATGTGGCCTTAGACATGTTGTTTTGGTCCTCCTTAAACAGTTCATTGAGGATGGCAAATCCACTGAGTTTGGTCATACATCCAACATTAGACTGTGTCACATTAATCAAGTACTCCAATACTCCCTCACTGATATTAGACAACATAGTGGAAACTTTATGGTTCTCTGCAGCTTCCTCTGACATCTTTTCCTTTAATTTTTTAAAACTGCACTCTCTACAAATTTAAGTCTGAAATGAAAAAGGCAGTATCTAGAACAATAGGAAAGGAATCAAACTTTAAGCATATAAATAATTTCATTTTCAAAATGTATAATGTACCAGCAAACAATTTTCTAATATTAGGAAAAAGCAGTACAACTGACTGGTAAAAGAATTACAATTCACTAACATTTGTAAACAGTTCCAAATACTAATCCCACGTTATAAGTGATCACATATCTCATAT
The DNA here is from genome assembly GCA_016617855.1 of Megalonaias nervosa. Classification (NCBI taxonomy): domain Eukaryota; kingdom Metazoa; phylum Mollusca; class Bivalvia; order Unionida; family Unionidae; genus Megalonaias; species Megalonaias nervosa. The sequence goes on along the minus strand of JAECUM010006284.1, from coordinate 21,960 downwards.
TTTTGTACACATATTCATTCAAACCAGAGATTACTGGTAATTTACTCTCATTTCAAACAATAGAGAAAAAATATGAAAATATAAATAATAAACCCTTGATAATAAATACAGTGTAAAGACACAAACAAGAAGGCAAGCGTGTCACTGTATATCCAAAAGGAGTAATGTAATACATAGACTTTGGGAAAGGAGATATCACTTCCGTTCTGGGTTTCTACTATAAACTGATAAAAAAGCGTCAATTTTTCCTTGATCAGAAAATAATTTTCTTGTAAACGTCTAAAACTTAACCATACAACACTCTATCACTGTAAGACCTTTCATTATAACATCGCATGGCCATGGACAACATCAATTCATTAGGTGATAATAAAAAATAAAAAAAATGAACCACATACTTCATTCTATGGCAGTCTTGCCGTCTCACAGAATACCAGATGGCTTCCATGGAAAGCACTATAATTTTGTGTGTGTGTGTGTGTGTGTGTGTGTGTGTGTGTGTGTGTGTCTTGATTTCCTGTTGTAACAAAAGGATATTTAATATCAGTGACATTTTTTTATAAGAAAAATGTATTTTTAATTTTAAAACAAAAGTACTGTCAATGGCATATATGTCCACCTCTATGCAGATAACTTAAACTTTCTTGGGTAGAAAACATTTTTCTCCTTTCAGTCACAATGACCTTTACCTTTGACCCTTTTGACCCCAAAATATATTGGACTGTGTTTACCCTAAGTGCAAACCATCCAAGTTTTGAACCAGGTCTATGACAAAATGAACCAATGATATTGTGCAGAAACCACTTTCTTCTTTCAGTTGCTGTGACCTTGACCCTTCACATTTTGACCCCATATTCAATAGGCTTCTTCCTTACCCCACATACAAGCCAACCAAAAGGTCTGGCTTAGTATGTGATGCAGAAATGATATTACTGTGCAGAAACCATTTTCGTTCATTCAAAGTGACCTTGGCCTTTGACTTTCCGACTTAAAAATAAACTGGGTTCTTCCTCACCCCAATTATATACAATCAACAAAGTCTGTACACCACTGATGATGGAGAAGCCAAGTTATCATGATGAAAACATTTGTTACACTTTCAATCACAATGACCTTGACATTTTGAACACAAAATGGATAGGATTTCTCCTTACTCAACATGCAAGCCTTTAACAAAGTGTGGTAACTGTAAATGTGGAAAACTCTATTATCTGAAAACCATTTTTCTTCTTTCATTAGTGACCCTGACCTTTGGAGCCACAAATCAAAAGAGTTATTCCTTACACTAAGTACAAGCTATCTGCAAAGAATAATAACTGTTGAGCTCTGAGTTATTGTGCAAAAGCCATTTTCTTCTTTCAGTTACAGTGACCCTAACCTTCAAAGATTCTTCCTTACCCTAGAGTGTGCAAGCCAGCCACAAAGACTGGTAAATGTAGATGGTGCACAATTTACGTGTGTGTGTGTGTGTGTGTGTGTGTGTGTGTGTGTGTGTGTGTGTGTGTGTGTGTGTGTGTGTGTGTGTGTGTGTGTGTGTGTGTGTGTGTGTGTGTGTGTGTGTGTGTGTTTTAACATAGCTTTAAGAATTTTAGTCATATCGCTATGATGTCTGCAGTGTGGCAGTTTATAGTGATGTCTAGCAATGGGGAATCATGCCGCAGACATGTAGCATCATGTCCCACCCAGACACATTATCCTGACACCAGGCCAAGCAGTCATAACATTAACCTCTTAATGCTGAGCACTAAACGAGAAAGCTGCTAGTGCCATTTTTATAAGTCCTTGGTATGACTTGGCCAGTGTTTGAACCCATGACCTCCTGCATCTGAGGCAGATGCTCTAACCACTTAGGCCACTGGCCACCAGCAAGGTCACACAACTTATTATAAATTATTCTGTGGAAATCAACTCGTTAACAGATGGATAGACATCATAACATAATATGTTCCCCCTTATGGCAGGTATATATAAATCATTCTTTAATAATAAACGGCCAAAGATATTCTCTGATATTAGAAATGACTAATTATTTTATATCAGAAACAAGACCATCTGACACAAGCAGAATAGTAACTGGAATTTCTCTGCCTCAAAAAAATGTCATGTTTTCACTCTTTTGGTTTGCAGTTTTTCCTAACTCAGTGATATATCTTTTTGAATTTTATAAATCACTATCATCTTCTCTTACATGATTGTCATTTTGGTTTTGTTTGTAATACTTTCAACTTAACAAGATTTTCTCGTTTTTCAAGAAATCTGAATATATTAAATAATATTGTACCTTAATAAGAGTTCATCTTTGTCAAAATCCACCATCTTCATTATACATGTAGTTTTCCATTTCATCCTACCCACTTAAAACATTCTAGTTGTTATACATGTAGTTTTCCATTTCATCCTACCCACTTAAAACATTCTAGTTGTTATACATGTAGTTTTCCATTTCATCCTACCCACTTAAAACATTCTAGTTGTTATACATGTAGTTTTCCATTTCATCCTACCCGCTTAAACATTCTAGTTGTTATACATGTAGTTTTCCATTTCATCCTACCCACTTAAAACATTCTAGTTGTTATACAGAAATGGATTTTGTGATATTAGGCAACCATGTCTTATTAGAAGAGCCATTATATTTTCGTACTGCCTTTTTATACTGTACTTTCAAATGTAAGACTAAAGCTTCTTCAGTTTGTTGCTATGGTAAATAACCCCCCTTTTATTAGTGTACACCCACCCCAACCACACACATTGAACCAGGGATCATAACCCAGAATCCATTCAATATTTTATTTGTCTTCTTTTTGATTGGACATTTAATTTGTGGAAAAAAAAAATATATTCAAAAATATCACTTTAATTGCAATTTTTGTATACTGGCCATTTAATTTCTCAGTGCGTCTGTGTGTGTGTGTATGTGTCATTTGGATTTTTAACATAGCTTCAACAATTTTTTAGTCATATCACTACAATTTCTGCAGTGTGGAAGTTTAAAGTGATGTCAGTTTATAGTGATGGCGCATCATGCCATAGACATGTAGCATGATGTCCCACCCAGTCACATTATCCTGACACCAGGCCAAGCAGTCCTAACATTAACCTCTTAATGCTGAGCACTTAGCAAGGCAGCTGTTAGTACCATTTTTATAGGTCTTTGGGACGACTTGGCTGGAGTTCAAACCCATGACCTCTCGCATCCGAGGTGGACACTCAACCACTAGGCCACCGGAGTGGTCTAATTTCTCAGTCACAGATGGTTACCACTTGGGCAACATATGTACAAACTTTGGTGAATTTTGACTAAAATGTTTGAGGGGGGGAGATATGGAGGGCTAAACTTGGACATACAGATGGAGGGCATCAATATTCCTACTTAACCACTGAATAAAGTTAATCATTTATATTAGAGAATGGTGTTTTTGTCTGCACACACTTGTCATCATCATGCCTTGTTTAGAGTAGGTCACACATATTGAGGCTGGATCTTAAAAGTATGTTCTAAATGATATGTTTGTTAAATTTTCCTTTCAGAACCATACACATATTGACTGTTAGCATTTTCAGCCCATATTAAAAACACAGAAAAGTAAATAAATGTGACTGGTTACAGTCTGACCATAGTCTGAGGCAAGGTCAAAAGTTGTGTGGAAGATTCTAGAATTGTGTGCAACAATTAGTTTTGCAACAAGCTTTCTGTCCTGGACATAAATTGGGCATTTTTATCTCTGTTATCTGGATATGTAAATAGACAACCAAACTATGACTCCAGACAGATCATAAAAACTAATATTTAGGTAAAGTAAACTACTGGACATAACTTTTGAACTAACCAAAGGCACAATAGTGCAGAAAAGTCTGCAATGTATGCCTCATAAACATCATTACACTAACATAATGTACCAACTTATCAACTGAAACCATGCAAAAAAGCTGTAGTTTATAAAGATTAAATCAGTTAGCTGCTAAAATACAAGAGAGTTTTTAACTGGGGTGGGGAAGAACCCTGTTGATTTCTGGAGTCAGTATGTCAAAGGTCAAGGTCACTTTTAAAGAATGAAAATGGTTTCAACATAAATGGTTCTAAACAAATTCATTTTCTTCAAAAGAATACAGAACCATCAAAGAATACTGTACAATCAATGAATACTGAACAAAGAATACTGTACCATTATAGAAACTGATAAGATATAGTTACTTCGAATTTCAGTTAAAATTGTGGTGCTTATACAAGTAAATATTTTGCTTTTCTTTTTTGTGGGTTTTATGCCACTTTGCAGGACATGATACACTGTACATGGTGGCCAGCATATTTCGTTGAGAAAGGTTTCAGAAAGAACCACTGGCCCACAGGAAGCTACTAGCAAGCTTTCTCACATACCCACAATGGTTGAGCAGGAACTCTTACTGATCCAGACAAAGGTGATATGTGAGTACTAGTAATCTGTAAAGGGGAGTACACACATAAACCACCTGGTCACCCAAGGCCCTTATACCTGTAATAATGAAGTCATTCACAATATTGAGGATGAGGCTATCCTTGTAAGAGAGACAACAAACAGCAGCTCACTATGTCACAAAAAAGTACTATGAACAGCACATTACAAATCCTCTCCATGTTTAAAACTTTTCTGGATAGCACATGATTTACTGTCGATATTTTTGTCCCTTGGGTCTCAGTTAACTGGACATTTGGTCAAGGTATGCAGTCAAGGTTTAAAGTTACTATGCTGAACTATGCTTATACCTTTTTTTAAAACTATAGGTTCCTTTATTACCCTAAGTGTAATTCTATTAAAAGATAATACAACAAGCTGAGATTAGTGAATTATGCACAAATTGTAGTTTTTAGCAGGTTTAAAAAAAAAAACGCTGTCACTCATCTACATGTGAGATTAGGTTAATTAATATGCAGATCATGCTTTGTAATTTTCATGATTTTCTTAATGTGATACACATAAAAGCAAATGTATCTCTTGTGACAAGATAACTTTTATCCTGTCTAGTTCTGACAGAGTTATCTCTCTTGAGTTTTGTACTAAGTTCTCATCAAATTGCCAGTCTAAGATTGCTTTCAGTGTGCGACGCACATGTTGAAGTAGGACATACGATATTGTTTGGGGTTTTTTATCATTGTGGTCTGGAAGATGGAAAGGCCGTGACACCTTCTTTCAGAAGCCTTTGACCCACGGACCGCGAATCACGATTGCTTGTACGACATTGTCATGGCCTTGATTGACAGTTCGAAATCTATTCATATTTTCGTAACATAAACACGTTTATTTTGCTTTGCTTTCAAATCACTTCATTATATCAGGCCAACATGTACACCGTCACCGTAACACTCATGTGAAATGTACCGAAAAGAATCAACCTCTACAAATACGTCGAATTCTGCACTGTTTTTCTCATTCATGTCGAAAATGTACTGTCTTTTAGGTTGCTGGCATGTTTTTTATTTGTTGTTTGGTCTTTTTTGTTCTTTTACAGATATAAATATATTACTGTACTCGGTTATAGGTGAAAAGCGTATGCTCCGATGGCGAGACCAGAGGAGTTTTCCCCAAAGGATTTCCCTACTGCTTCCGGGGAAACTCCTTGCAAAAATTTCTTTTAAGAAAGATAAAATTCCGGTTATGGTGCCGTCCTAAAATTTGAAGGGGGGGGGGGTGTCGGCCCGTAAATAGTTGTCTTTACAATAGCCATTTCATCCCGACCTATTTTTTCTGGTTTTATCGTTTGGCTTGCTTTTTTTTATACAGAAAAAAAATCGATACTTTAAAAAAGGAACCACAGGATATTTTAATCGAGTAAACGCATTAACTGATACGCCAATAGCTCCTTATCACAAAAGGAATACAGACAAATGTCTAATAGGCAATAAATATTAAAAGGCCCACCACCCCATCCCATCCCCGATAAAGATTTTTAGCACGTATTCAGGTCAGCCACTTGCAACAGTATTACTCAGTAGCCGTACCATTGAGGTCAGCCACTTGCAAGACTGTTGCCATTTTTCCTCTAGTGTCCAGTACCGTGACGTCATTCAAGCTAGAAATTTTGGGGCTATAAATACAGACTTGGGTTTTTCGATAGGAATTTCCACAAGTTGTAGCTATAAATAGATACTAGGGGTTTAAAATAGGATTGTCACACAAGTTGAGAAAATACATATAAACTGGGTTTTCCATAGGATTTTACCACAAATTATGGCTAAAATAAATACTAAGTTTTTCCAAAGGAATTTCCTACAAGTTGTGACTATAAATAGATACTAGGTGTTTTTTTTTAAATGGCCTTTCCTACAAGTTGTGACTATAAATAGACACTAGCGTTTTCCAAATAGTATTTTTGGTGGTGTTAAAGATGGTCTATTTAGTGAGATTTTATCTCAGTCTCTTACATTTTAAGCTAACAGAGGGATTTGGATAGTGAGTATGATATAATGGATGGTATAGTTGGTGTAATGGATAGTATTTTTGTGTTCTAAGGGATAGATATTTTGTGAGAGTTCATCTCTTTCTTTTACATTCTAAGCGAACACAAGGCATTTTGGATAGTGAGTATGATATGCTGGATGATATAGCTGGTGTGATAGGAAGTACTTTGTGGTTTAAGGGATAGTATATTTTGTGAGATTTCATCGCCTTCTCTGAAACTCTGAGCTAGTACAGGACTTTTTTGAATGATGTGTTAGGTGATAGATGGTTTAGATGGCATAATGTATAGTTTTTATGGGATGTTGAATGGTATATAAGGTGTGTATGTTTTGTTTGCTTTCATCTCCTTCTCTTTTATTCTAAGCTAATACAAGGTGGTGTGTGTGTGTGTGTGTGTGTATGTGTGTGTGTAAGGGGTGAGGGATGGTATAGATAATGTCTTGGAAATTATGTTTGTGAAATTTCTTCTCCTCTTACATTCTGAGCTAACAAATGACGTTTTGGATAGAGTGCATAATGGGATGTTGGATGGTCTAGAAGGTATGTAAGAGTAATTTTGTGGGATTTCATCTTCTCTTAAACTCTAAGCTAAATATGTCCACTTGTGATAGTGTTTGTATGGGATGTTGAATAAAATAGGGATGTTGGATGATATAGTAGTGTGATGGGCAGTGTTTTGTGGTGTAAGGGATAGTATATTTTGTGAGAGTTCATCCCCTTCTCTTACATTCTAAGCGAATACATGGCATTTTAGATAGTGAGTATGATATGCTGGATAGCATAGTGGTGTAATGGATATTTTTTTGTGGTGTAAGTGATAGTCTTTTTTGTGAAATTTCATCTTCTTCGTTTACATTCTAAGCTAAAACACAAAACTTTTGGGATAGTGTGTTTAGGGTTGTTAAATGGTATAGTTGATGTAATGGACAGTATTTTATGTGGTGTAAGGAATAGTCTATTTTGTGAAATTTCATCTTCATCGTTTACATTCTAGGCTAACACAAGACGTTTGGGGTGTGTGTGTGTGTATGTATGTGTGTGTGTGTGTGTGTGTGTGTGTGTGTGTTTGTCCCTACAAAACTCCCATTGTCCCTCTCAAATTCATTTCACCTACCTACCTACAGTAGCACGTATTCAGGTCAGCCACTTGCAACACTGTTGCCATTTTCCCCCTAGTGTCCAGTACCGTGACGTCATTGAAGCTAGAAATTTTAAGGCTATAAATATTGAAGGGTTTTTCCATAGGATTTCCACAGGTTGTAGCTATAAATAGATACTAGGGTTTTTAATTTGGATCGTCACACAAGTTGGGGCTATAAATATATACTGGGTTTCCGTAGGATTTTCCACAAGTTGTAGCTAAAAATCGATAGAAGGATGAGGAAAAAGAAGAAGCAAAATGTCGTGGAGAAGATGATATCTGCTGGTGGAGAAGAAGGAATGACAAAAAGTAGAAGAGACCCAAAAGTCCTTTTCAGGGCCACTCCATTGCCACGGAAAGATTTATTCCTTTGCCAATTCTTTTTTGTCTTTATATGGTATAGTTATTTGTTTGTATATGTTTCTATGTCTGTGTATGTCTCTATTGTGTTTGCCCCACTACCACCCTTGTAATCCCTATACATTTCCCTTGTCGCTAGACAGTCCCTATACATTTTCGTTTGTCGCTAAACAGTCCCACCTTGTTCCTTTTAATCCTTGTCGCTATACAGCCCCTATACATTGTCGCTATAATCCCTATGTTAAAGTCCCCTTGTCGCTAAAGTGTCCCTACCATGTTAAATTCACCTTGTTGCTATACAGACCCCAGCATGTTAAATTTCCCATCGTCGCCAAAGTGCAAACACCCAAATTTAACACTAAGTCCCCATTGTCGCTAATACGCCCCCATATACTACTGGCGAACAAATTACAAACTCAAGCAATCATGCACGTTAGGCGTGGATAAATCGTACTTGAATGTTACTGTCAAAAGACACTATCAGTATATTTATAATAATGTAGAGCATGATACTCGTACGGACGTTACAATAATTATACTTTCGCCAAATGTTTCTCAACCTTTTCCTCTCTTTTAACCACACCTGATTTTTTTTGCTTTTTCCACATAAATATGTATATATTTGTTTCTACATATTTGAATATTTTGAGTGGCTTTTACTAACCTGCAGCAGAAATGTCATTTTCATGTTTTTCTCGAGAAATGCAGCCACAACTCTAATTTATCCTACTGCCTATAGATATATCTGCTGTTTAAAACTAAAATGTGTGGAGAAATGTTGAAAGCGAAAGTTAAGGAACAGTAGTTTAACGTATCCCCCTGAAGACAGTTTTTCTCAGCTTTCAAAGTTGAAGTTGTTTGTTTTCTTGTTTCTTGTTATTTTGGTTTGCTTTGCTTTTTGGTGAATCAAATACGGTTGCCCTTGCTACGTGTAGGCTCGTACAATAATAACAATAGAAAATAGTGAAGTCAACAAGCTTTGTATATTTTAACAAAATAATTTATTTTCCTAGAAAACAATGTAAAAATTGGAAATAGGACTTACGGTTTGTGAATATATTCCAAAATTTAATCTTAAGATTGAAAAATACAAGTCCTATCACTAAATAGTTCTAATAGAATCCAGGTTCGAATCTCGACGACGTTCCAATATGGAGGCGATGACGTCAGATGTGGTCGCTGTACAAATGGCAACAATTCCTCAACTGAGTCGCAGTTTATGTTTGCGTATAACTCCAGAATAAATTTCCACTGAATTTCTTTCTCCCAGAATTTTTATTAAAAAAAATACACTCGTTTGGTTTTCTAGAGAATAAATTATTAAATTCCAAAAACAAATGAACTTCAAAAACAACCTGGCTTCAACAATTGAAACCTCTCGAGCCCTCAAGGTTTAAAAATACAACTGACTGAAAAGCTCTCAGAAAGGGTATTAAACCCAACTAAAATATCGTCCCGTTCTCGCGTGATAGGTCACGTGGTCTCTTAACACTTGAACGACGCAATAGAAAAAATGAAATTTGTCACGTAGCAAGAACAGCCCTATCAAAGAAATAGACTCTCACTCTGAAATAAATTTAAAAATAAAACATTGTTTATTCAGACCAGGCCGAAATGACCTTGGCAGTAGCCAATCGTTTTCGTTTTACAAACTGTGTCCCAGAGTGAGCTAAAAATAATGCTTCTGTAACAGGTTCTACGTTTCAGATAAACAGAATTTTACTGAATGAAAATATCGAATCCCGTGAAAATAATCATTGTAATAAAATGTAATGACAAAAAATAAATAAAAAAGAATTTTAAAACCAACACACAAGTAATTTAATTACATATATGTAACACCCTAATTTCACGGATCAAATGTAGTCGCCCATATTTTATGAGTCAAATGTGGTGGCCCTAATTTCATGAATCAAATGTGGTGGCCCTAATTTCATGAATCAAAATGTGGTCTCCCTAATTTCATGAATCAAAATGTGGTCGCCCTAATTTTATGAATCAAATGTTGTCGCCCTAATTTCATTCGATTTTCTTTCTTTGTTTAATGCAATTACTGTTTACACTAAAATATGCGCGTTCCTTCACCATAGATGGATGAAGTATGTCCATATGATTATTACCACATTCAACATTAATTAACTTAAATAAAAGTACAGAATTTATTGCAACGTGTTGCAGCTGACGACATAAAGGATGGCATAACGGGACCATTCTGCTTCCCCGAGCTTGCATGAGGAGGCATGAGATATGACGCTGTGAAGGTTACTGGTGAAACAGTAAATGCGAAAGTCCATAATTTGCATAGATTGTGGCATATTCTTGTATCACAACGTTAAATAAATGTGTTTCAACACTATATTATAAATAGGACAATTTTAAGACTTACTTGGTTTGCGAATATATTTAAGCAGGTTTTCAAGTTTTTGTTTTCTGCGATCCAGGTAAGTATCAGAATGATCTGTCACTTGACAATAAGAGTTAATAACCGTTATGTATTGTAGTATTTTGGAGAAGAAATTAAGATTCATATTAATCTAAGGACTCGTACTAATTATAAACATTTAAAATCGATCAGATCCATTCTTATTTGTATCGGAGGCCTATGGCAGTTTGACTTGTCTATATTTTTAATGTCTCACTGAAGCATCCTGCTTATTATTCGAGATGCGCGTTACTTCAACCATATTATTTCTCTAATAACTCAAGACAAAACGACGTATGTAACAGAATAAAGTGTTCCAAATGAATTCCAGATCCTGAATGTGTTGATATACCAATATTCTTGAATATGCTGATGTGCAATAGTCTTGATGTATCACAATGGCATTGTCCAAAACTCCTTTGAATGAATTCACAATAGTCCCGAAATGTTGTTTTACTTTAGACCGTCATATGAGCTATGTGTAATTCCAATATATAATTTAAATGAATATATCCTTTCAAACTAAGTCAAAGCACAATATTAAACACATCTGTAGACTGATATTAAAACTATAAATAAGAATAAAAACTTAGGAGTTAGGAATGAATCTTAACTGCACATTTCTTTCCTTATATTTGACTACAAGATGCTACAACGACTGTATTACGCAATATCGCTTACGTGACAATTCTCTCTACTAAAACCATCATTTCACAATAACTACCCACGTGACTTAGGTCGCAGTACTCAACCACCCGACTTAACTAGCCAATTACAAGTTACTTTAAACTTGTCAACAGGTTCAATATGTAGGTGGAATTTACTTGTAAACACCTATTCATAGCTCAGTAGCTTAAAATAGAGTCTACACTCTTAGACAAAAACATTAAGACTAGCTGTGTAATATCGTGTTTATCGATGATCACTACATTTTACAGTCATGAACAAATATTGCATACAGTCATGTACCAAAAGTTAAACAATACATAACTACCCGGATTAACAAAAAATGCATGACTTCTTAATGCAATATTAAATAATATGGAATCTAGTTCACTTCCAGGTAATGCAGGTGTGTTCTTTAAAAGTCAGAAATAAGCGTTTCTAAATTTTCTTTAGCATTTCATTATTTTCTTCACGTTTTTATTAATTATATTTTTTATGTTGTATACCGAAAGTGAAAAAATGTTAAACGCTTATTTTGATAAAACAACAACAAAACAACAGTAACAACAACAGGGACAAAAAGAACGTTTCTCTTGCTTAAACAAATGGAAAAGGACAAAGTTTTGTTTTTAAGAGGACTGAGTTGTTAATTTGCCAACGTAGTTCAGGGTTCTAGAGTTTAGATTTTTATATCAGAAGCATTATCGATTGCTAAAAATATTATTTTTCAAAGCGTTTGATAAAATAATTACAGGATGGAATAATTATCTAGGCATCTATACTGCAGCGCCCTCTCAAAAGTTTTGTGCAGCCTCGCGTTTGTGCATATTAGTAAAATAAGATTGATTTGCTTTGTTGTTTTATCGCACATCACACATTGAGTTCATTAAATGCAGACGCACTTGGGGTATATTGCCTTGCCCAAGAACACACAACGTTAGCCGACCTTGACTAATGGGAGTTTAGGATTCGACCCCGCACCTTCTCACGGACACGAACCTATCACGCTAACCACTGATCCACCACGACTAAAATAGAGAGTAAAGGCGAAATAACGAAAGCCATGTATGGTCGTGTTAGATGCTAATATTATGGAATTAAAAAAAAAAAATTAAAAATGCAAAATAACCGAAATAGGATAAAAACAAGAGCAAATTTGTATTACAAAAATGAATGTATAAACTAATAGACTACAAGAACAGATACATTACTAGAAGGAGTCTAATTCACGCAAGACATCAATATTTTCTGGGAGTCGGTGCCACTGTCCAGTCCAGAGGGACAAAAAACCCGAATGTTAATAATAACTGACTGTTGCCTGATTCAGTGAAAGATGGTTCATGTGACGGTTGTCTTATCTAACGTGGTATGCGAATATCCACGAGTTTGTGTATGATTTTTCGTAGAACGTAATCGATTCGGCGTCTGGGTGTATGTCTTGAAGGGATGATTTTTCGTAGAACGTAATCGATTTGGCGTCAGGGTGCATGTCTTGAAGGGATCTACAGACGTATTTCACATAACCCTTTTCAATGTTGTATGTCATATAGCATGTGTTTTGCCAAGCTGGATGCAACTATATGTTCCAAACGTTGCATGCACGCGAAAAAGGCATGTAGCTTGCCTCATTGCTTATATTACCTTTTTATTTTATTGTGAACTAATGGCAAACATTTAATTTGGACCAATCTGTAGGAATCTGGCCTGAACTTAAGATTTTGTGGTGGATAATCCGGGGAATAGACGCACTTTTAACAGTATAAGGGTGATACTAGGTCGATAAGTGAAAGTATAGAAGGTAGTTTTATTTATCAGGGATTTAAACTCTATTTATACAAGTTTTTGTTTTACAGCTTACCTTGTGTAAATGGGATGCTAGTTTTCTAAATAATAGGAAAGTAGGTGAAGGTATGAAAATTATATAAGGGGTTGAAATTTTAACTGTTTAAATGGGATCATAAGGGAGCCTAGAAAAGTTATTTTTGCAAAGGTTTTTAACTTCTATTTTTCTATTTATTTAATACAAGTACTTTTAAATTATGTCATGTGTGAATGGGATGGTACTTTGTTTAAAATAGGAGGATGGGGAGGGTAGAGGCATCATTGATGGAAGTACTCTCCCTCCCCCCCTCTCTCTCTCTCTCAACATTTCTAGGGTTGTAAGGATTATGTGGATGGTAATTTTCTTTTGAAAATGAAGATAGGTGGGACAGTTTATAAGGTGGGAGAAGTTTTATTTGTATAAGGGAGATCGCAGGGTGGTAAGGGGTAAGTATTTCTCTTGACCATGGTTTGAAATTCTGTTTTATACAAGTTCTTTTACATGTTACCTTTTACGAACGTTTTGTTTGGTACAGGAGAGTAGAGAAGGTACGAATATTATAGTTGATGGTAGAGATTGCAGTTTTTTTTTTTTTATAGGTGTGGATATATGGTACCTGGATTGTAGATAACTCGATGGTGATAGTAGATAATTGGTTGGTGAGTAGTACAAAACTAGGTAGTGAATAGTAGATAACTGGGCTCTAGACACTACACAACTGGTGGTGGATACTATATAACTATGTGCTGGATATTAAAATGGGTACTGGATGGTAGATATCTGGGTATTGAGAGTAGATCACATGGTTCTGACAGTAGATAAGTGGTCAGTGGATAGTAAAGAACTCTTGTATGCCGTTATATTTATAAAGCAAAACAAAATGCGGCATTTCATTTAAAGTGTGGGCAACTGTCATTTTCTCACTTAACCTCTTTGATGTACTAGTGTGTCATTATATGTATCCAGATGAAAACTAAAATGTGACATTTTATTTAGAGGTCAGACATAGCCGCATTTTCCCCGCCTAAATAAAATCGACAGACTGACTCTACGTGTGAAAACTGTGACGTAATATGGTAATACAGTTCCAGATCAGACCGTCTCATCATGCTGCAATGTTGAAAACATACATTTCAAAATGGTGGACTAACCTTAATTTCCATTATGCCGCGTGCATTTTTTACCTTGTTTAACATGGGACACTTTTCCTATGCCTCTCTTATTCCCTAAAGTGTCCCACTATACTGATAGTGACCATTTCCCTTGTATATATTGTCCAACGTGCTCGCTATACCATAAATATGCTGCTGGAGTCACCAGCACTCAGTTATCTACTAAACAACACACACCACATATTATGAACACGCCCTCTGGTTGCAATACATGGCATCACATCTATCTTTCTAATTTTTGGTTGGGTAGATCAAATATTTTCTGTGTCGAATTAATTTTTCTCGATGAACATCTTATTGAAAATCATATTTCTGTCTTTGAACTTTTTTTTATATCGGAGAACGGAATTGTATTAAAAACAAACAAGGTCGGCATAAGGTTTGCTGTATGTTTTTACTAAATTAGGGATTTCCAATATTATTATTTTTATATGGCAAAAACTAAGCTACATCGAAGTTATGCGCCATACATGGGGTGTTTTGTACTTGTTAAAGAAAAATTGTTCTCTCAGTCTGTAAACATTCATATTATATAGAAGTAAGGATAGGATTGTTTGTTGATCAAATTACGACTACCTGACCTGACAAAGGTTTAGTTTTTGGCAAGAAGCACAAGGGGCTGTCAGTAAAGTTAGCAAGATAATTTTTTATCGGGGTGAGGGGTGCGTACTTTTTACAGCATACTGAGTAATCATTTAGTGAGTACATTGAGTACAAGCAAAACAATTTTTAGCACTCGACAAATCGTAAGGCAAGAGCAGAGTATGTTATCAGAATGATAACATTTATAAAACTGATGAATCAATTTACCAGCATCATGTCGAAAAAGCAACCAAGAAAATAAAACAAAACAAAAACAACAACAACAAAACAAACAAACAAAAAACAACACAAGCAAAACAAAACAAACAAACAAGCAAACAACAAAAACAAAAACAAAAAACTAGCTTATCAAAACAAAACAAAAACACAACATTTAACATGGTGGCCAAGTGTTAAGTTCACACTGACCCCAAAGTGTCATTGCCATAGTAAATTCCCGCAATAGAAGCTATGATCATTTTACTCCTTTGGACATGGGCTGCCCCTCTGAGGTGTCGATCGCTACTCTATACTACTAAAATATAAGCCGATAATTTTTGTCCCTGTGAGGGGGTTAGTGCTTATGTTTCTCATAAGTAAAACAAAATCACATGTAGACCTCTCAGTAGAGGAAAATAAGTCGATGTGAGTTTCTGCTGCTTTTCCCCTGTTCCACACAAGTCCGCATTCTGTTTTTCGTTATTGTCTACCATCTGTAATTTGTATAAATCGACAAGACTGGTACTCTACTTGCAAAGTTTTATTCCATGAAATAGTGATATGGAGTTTGTATAACAACCGGTATAGAAGTAGCAAGCATGGCGGCGGTACTTGTTGCAGAACCACAAGCCAGTGGTTTCTCATTTGAAAATTGTCGAAGGTTTGTATAATTATGGAAATGGGAGTGATGTGGTTATGGCTAAACGATTGTTAAAGTCATATTCATCAATAGCTTGGCTTTAGCGCTAAAGAATAATAACGGTTAATAGAAAGAAATAAGGTTAGTGAAGAATGACTTGCAAAAAGTGTTGGCTGCAGCCAAGATGATTAAAATCAGATCTCCACAGTCCTATGCGGAGATCTGATAGAAACTGATAAAAGTTCATGTTCTTGTGAACTTTGAAGTCCCTAGTCCCCATTTTTAGTTGCCTATCAGATAAGCGTTGCAAGTTCTTGTTATCATTGTCGCACATACCCTCCACTAGTCCTACAATGTAAGACGTATAACATGTTATTTATGTATTATTACTACGTCATACTACTTAAATAACGGCCTTGTATAGCGTGTTCCGATGTCGGTTGACATCGGAACGAGTAGTCAAAGTTTCAGGAATATCTCTCACACTTGGCAGCCCATATCGACACTCCTCCACAAATTGATATGTAATATACTTGCTGTGCTGTTTCATCCTGGTGGAATCAAAATCTCACACTAGCAAATGGACGCATTTTCATGTTTTGTTGACATACATTTGAATTTGTTGAAATGTGACGGTAGTCGAAGTATGCCGAAGTATGTTGAAGTAGGTTCATGTGGGGGTTATGTTCCGTAAATGAAACGAAACATTGCTTACAGTTCCAATAGGCATATATATATTTATTTGTTTCATTAAAGAATAATATTTCAAATTAACCCGATTTCGGCATTCCTGGCTTTGATTGCTTTCCAGCCAACTGAAATGTAGGCCAGCTAAACTTGAAAACAGGTCCATAGCTGCCAACCCTCACGATTTTGGCGTGAATTTTATGACTTTATCAGCGATTCACGGATTCACTCCACATGCAAAAAAATCACGAATTACCCAGTTCTCAATTATTTTAAATCTTTAATAAAATAACCAATTTCTCATTAAGTGCTAGTCGTGATATCGGCAGTTGCTGAAACGGTCCAGTACTGCTGGTCGCGATATTAGTAGGACTATACCTGATTAATACAGTTGGCCCGGTAGCAAGTATTTTAGCGTATTCTAATCTATATGTATAAGAGTAGTTTTACAAATGCTTTTGAGATAAACTGGGGCCCTAACTGGAATTTTGCTCTGCGCATTCACCACCAACACTGATTTGAATTACTGTTCGGAATTGCATCTTGAAAATATCTTCACAACCAAGGAAAAAGAGATGTATTGCACAAAAGGAGAAGTTTAGTTTGGAATATACCAAAAATTGGCATTGCATTCAGCCATCAAACACCGATATACATTATGCTTTTTGCACACAGTGTGCCACAAATTTCAGCATTGGGCATGGTGGCAGAGACTATGTGAGGAAGCACATTGTTAGCAAAAAGCACATAGAGGTTGGGAAAATTAAGAACTTGCAGCAGATTTCAGCTCTGGAATATTTTAAGCCATCGACGGAAGACCTGCAAGCTACCAACGCTGAAGCATTGTGTTTTCTTGTTGAACACAATCAACCCTTATCAGCTGGAGACCATGCTAAACATTTGTTCCGACAAATATTCCTGGACTTGAAGATCGCTTCACGAATTCATGTCAGAATTCACTAATTTTTTTCCCCATTTTCACTAATTGCGAGCCTGGATGGTTGGCAGCTATACAGGTCCATTTCTTTTGTGAGAATTTGAATTTATTAGAAAAAAGACATTAGAGTCAGTAAAGTCTGACTAAAACATTATGACTTTACTTTGTAGAAAAGCATCATTATTGGTTGCCAGTTGTGTGAGATATTCCTGAAAATTTTACTTTCGTTACGATGTTAGTCGACATCAAAACACTCTACACAGAGCCATTAGTTAGGCAGTAAGACCCAGATGCCCAACACATAAATATCAGCGTTGAGGTCTTACATATAGGACTACCCAACATTTGTTTGTACACCTCCTGACTTTTAAAAACAAAAAAACATCGAAGATATAAACCTTTTTATCAGTCGGAATCAGCAGTGATTCTGTGTTTATAAGCCATAACCAACAGGATTCCATGTTTATCAGTCGTTACCAGCAGGGATTCTTTTAACAGATGTCCTGGCATATATGCCTGACTTTTTCCTCCAATTTTGCCACATGATGATCTATGGACTATCCTTTCTTCTACTTGTATGCACATCCCCATTGTTTCAGCCATTCTAAATGCAACATAACTTTGCCATGGAGCAACTTAAATAGCGCCTATTTAATACTTTACATTGCATAGTGAAGTCCACAGTGCCGTCTTGTCATTTCCCGCCTGGTCACCATTACAGAGTCAACAAAGAGGTTGACACTAATGAGAGTATCACTGAGTCAAAGGTTTTATTCATTTGTTAGGCAGAAAAGTTATATAGCATGGAAAAGTTTGCACTAATCCATGTACATAGAATGCATCCCAGAGGTCTCAGAAATACTTAATCAGGTGTATTTGGATGCAAATTTGTTATCTGGGATGCAGAACATCACTTATGCAGGAGTCCTCTGTACAAATGCAGTAGTTGGGCAATAAATTCAAAGGCTTGCCAGTCCTGCTTCAGCTGCCTGCTGAGTGTGAACATGTGTTGATCACTTGACCATTTTAGCTGTGCTGATATTTACAATAACAGAATTCAGTGGCTGAAAGGCCCCAAGATGTACATGTTGTCATTATAAGAATATATCAAAAGAATAGCTGGGCGGCAAGTTCAAAGACTTTGAGTAGCTGATCACGTGTGGGAAAATGTGCAGATATTTACAATGACTGAATTCAGAGGCAGAAAGACCCAGAAGTGTACATGGGATCATAATAAGAGTACATCAAATGAACAAATTTAGCTTTCATTATTGTGTTCATTTCTTACTGTAGCAGAATAAGTAGTGCATGTGACCTCAAATTCAAGATACATTGAGACTTGAACAAAATGCCATTTGCAAAATTTGGTAAGTATTTTGGGCTTAAATGTCAAATTGATGAAGATTGTAATGAGATTCAGAAGAGTGCTGAAGTTGCTAGAACTGATAGTTTGGATGTGTGTTGCCTGGCTTAGTGTTTGGAATAAGGCCTTTTCTTGAATTTACAAAATTCAGTCACTCTCTAATGGACAAACAAGAGCTACATATTAGTGGTATCAGGAATTTGGAAAATTAAACTCAATGACAACCACTGGTTCTTCTCATCTGGACATTTAGCCACTTCAGGTATGCCCAACATGCTTATGGGAGGGGACTGCAACTTTTGCTGGTGGGACTCCTATTTTTACCAAAATTGGAGTCCTGAACTCTTAGTTTTAAAATCCTAGCGAGATCTCTGCATCCTGGTCAGAGAAAAATAAACAGATAGTCACAGTGTACATATCATATCGTCATTAAAAATACTACTACTACTACTAATAAAAATAATAATGTGGACTTCATAGGGCACCTAATCTTTAGAAGCTCTAACCACTTTACAATATTACATAACACATAAAAACATATAAAAGGACAAGATTCACAAGAATAAACACCTGAAATAACAAAACAAAAACATGCTGAAAATTATTAAGGAAGTAAACATTATTAAGTCTTTAAGACTCTTCATTTTGTCAAAATAGGTGAGTTTTAAGAGCCATTTTGAATGAGATCAGAATGTCCCTGTGTCTAAGATCTATAGGCCATTTGTTCCATGTAGCTGGGCCCTGGTATGTCCTTATGACTATTCTAACAGTGAGAATGCAGGTGTCGGAAGAGGATTGTGAGTTTTGAGATGGGGTGTACATATGAGTGAGGTCAGATAGTTATTAGGACTGGAACCAGTCGATGAAATGCATGATAGTGAACAGATTTTATGTTTGATTCTGGATCCAACGGGTAGCCAGTGAAGGTTAAACAGCAGTTTACTCAGTTTTTTGTACTCTAAGGATGGTCTGAGCAGCTGTGTTTTGAACTGTTTGAAGTTTATGTTGTAGATACTGAGTCAAAACTGATGGAAGTGAATCACAATAGTCCAGCGTTGAAAGTACTAACTTAGGAACACACAAGTGTTTTAATGGCATTAACTGAAAGAAAATTGCGAATGGATCTGATGTGTCTCAGCTCCAGATATGCCACCTTGCATATGTTCATTACATGTTGGTATAATCAGAGCATACTGTTGAGAGGGACACTTTGGTTTTGTACTGACTGTGTGAATTTAATGTTGCTATTGCTGATATTTATTGTTGAGATAAAGGATGTGAATGAGATATCCAGCAGTGTTTGAAATGAAAATGCTATCATGCTTTTAATCATTATGTTAATGTTTTTGATCCAAGAATAGATTGACACTACAATCACTATTTCGTACAAATGTAAAATATTGTGATGGTTTCCAATTTTAAGGAGTACTTTGTTAGATTCTGCATGAACATGGAACTAAGGATGAAAACTTGCACGTTTGATAGTAAATACATGATGGGAATATTTTTAAAGTGAAAAGGCATCATACCACTCTGTGAACAAAGTTGATCTGTCATTTGATGGGCTGATACCTTCTGTACTTGTGTAGTTATCTCTGGAGCTACAACATACAAACAGCTGAGCTAATGTCCCCCTTAAGATACATGTGTGTGGACCCCGCTATAACACGGTAGTTGGGAGCCATAGAACCCGACTGTGTTATGAACCGAACCGTGTTATAAGCAACCATGTACAGTACCAACAAATTTGCAGGGTTAGCGGGGTGGGTGGGGGTGGCAATGAAAACGGGTGCAGAAACGTGTGATTCATTGGCATAATTACCATTTTAAATCAGTGTATATTAAATGAGAAAACACCTGCAGTGATAACAGAGATAGCATGTATAATATATTTCTTTATTCAGAGAACCACGCATTGGTACATACATGTGTATAGTTTATATATACATATCTAATCTATAGCATGAATAGAGCATCAACACTGTGTACTCACCCGTGAATCGAATCACGTACATTGAATCCACAATACAAGTATTTCCATCGAAAATATCCGCACACAGATTTAAAATATTCAATAATTTTGTCACAGATCATTATGTAACTGAATTCAATGGAAAAATAAATAGGAAATATTAAATACCGAATGATGGAACAGTACGTCCGAAGGTTAAAAAAACGGTGTGTGTATAAATTTCATACTGCTAAATTTTCTCATCCGTGAATTGTAATACTTTATTATTGTTTGAAAAACTAAGTGATTTTCAGCTGCTTTCTGCTACTGTCACGTTTGCTCTTCGCAAAGTCAATCATATTTCTTAACTGAAGAATTCAAACATAGTCAGTATCTTGCATCTCCATTCATTAACACGATGCGTGACTGCATCAGCTTCCCAAATGCCCTCTCAGCCTCGAACACATCATTCTCAGAAAATCCATCAAATAAACTATCATCATCATCACCGCTGGTATCCTGAGTAATAGTAAATGCTGCCCCAAGTCCTTTTTCCCAGCATTTCTCAATGCATCTGGGCGTAATGGCATCCCAATATTTGCCGCCGAGGTACATTACTTCTTTCAGATTTAAACTTTGTAGTGTCGGCTGGATGGAGGTTTCATCACAAGCAATCTTTTTTCACAAGTTCTCTTCTATAATTCACTTTAAAAGCTGATATTAGGAAGTGGACAACATTATTCACTGGTCAACTGATTGCATAAAACAACACCGCCAAGCCACACGCACATGTTGGCGGCTTTCGTTTCTTTGATGTTTTATAAATCGTTGCCCCATAATTTGAACAAGTTTAGCTCGGCAATTGACTTTGATGATGAGCAATGTACTTAAATTAATTGATCTATAAATTCAGGTGAGAATCTTTTATCAACCACCGCATTGTTTGTTGCTTAGTTGTGTAGTCAGTTTAGAGAACATATGTCGGATATTGTTTGAGCAACGACTGTATACGGAATGCATTGAAGACAAACACAAAGTAGACTTGATGGCTTCATTGCTCATGGATCAGTAATAATAAGATTAACACTTACGAGCTGTCATTTTTCAACAATAAACAAAGATCAAAGTTCTCAAAAGGCCCAGCCATTGGTTCAGAAACTCATATTTCCGATGTTTATTTTGGCTCAAAACTGTAAGAAATTGGTTAAATTAAAAAATTGTGGAAGCCACGCCACGATTGTTTTATATTCGAATCCATATGCGATTACCTCCCCAAAGAAGAAATGTTTTCTGTGTATGAGAATAATACATGTATATGATATTTCAGGAACCATGCCACAGTCGTCTTATATTCAAATTTATATGCAATCTCTTCTCCAAAATGATAATAAAACTTTTTACATATTTTATTTTTCGTACTTATAAGAATATTTTTTTTTTTTTAATTTTTTTTTTTTTTTACAAGGTAATAAGGTAAATGAAATTTCGGGAGCCATGCCACGACCATGTTATATCCGAATTCGTGTTATAACGGAGCGTGCTGTAGCGGGGTCCCACTGTA
>JAECUM010006283.1:0-18744 GCA_016617855.1 Megalonaias nervosa | reverse complement strand
CCGAATTTAACAAAGGCAATGACATGTGTAGAAATGCCACTCACTTTGAGAAGGTATTTGGATGTAATCTGCCATGCACCAACAACTTGAAAAGAAATGTATAAACAGAGAGAAACCTTAATTCAAAATTAATTTGTTCAAAATTGTTTGTCTTTAGGGAACATACCTAAGCACTAATAAAGGGTGGAACAGGGAAAATACACATAAAAGCTTTGATATTTCTGAAACAATGAGGGGATATTCCTACAGTTCTTAATCAGCTCTGTATGCTGGGACAGGTCTGTGGGATATCCACAAATAGAGAAGTACAGATTCTGGTCACGTTGCAAGTGTGTGCGTGTTTTGGAAAATGGTAAAAATCGGATATATATTTTTCTCGTGACACTTATGAAGTGAAAGAGTCTGTGCAAGTGTCAAAAGCTAAAGTCACATAACTTTTGTACGGCTTGTAAACATTTCCACTTTAGAAAATGTGAAGTATTGCAAGTTATTATCATAGACAGAACTGGAACATAGGGGCTTGACAGTTGTTGTTTAAACACCTCCGCTCAACTTCACAACTTACTTGCTCTGTCTTATACTTTGGTCTTAGGAAAATCACCTTTGTAGGTGCAACAGCAGTGGTAAGAGCAGTAGGAGACGTCGTCGCTGCTGTCGAAAATGGGTAGTTCTATTAAAAATGGATTTTTTTTTTTTTTTCTTTTTTTCTTTTTTTTTAAAACTAGTGAATTTGGGGATTGTATGAAGTAAATAAACTAAAGTGCAGTGAACCTCAAGGATGATAACCCAAGCTGTCTGTCCATTGACGCATGTATTTACATCAGAAGAAATATGATCTCTAAAACACAAAGATATAAGGCAAGCATGATTAGAATGAACACAAGGAGAGCAAACTGTAGTAACAAAGGTATGTTTTCCTTCACGTGCGTGTAACTTAAAGTTTCGATCTCTTTGCAAGACAAACTTGGTACCTTTTGTAGAGCTTGAAATAAGAAAACTGAACAAACTTAAGCATTTTGCTATAGATATTTTCTTTCGCAGCAACAGACTAAACAACATAAATACCGTTACAACAATAAACACTCTTACATCTTCTATCAAATAGAAATACATCAAAAAATAGAATTAAGAATTAACGATGACTAATCAACAAAACCGAATTTAACAAAGGCAATGACATGTGTAGAAATGCCACTCACTTTGAGAAGGTATTTGGATGTAATCTGCTATGCACCAACGTTTGTTTTCAAAAAAAAAACACTGTGAATATATGCTCTTTGACTTCTCTCTATCCCTCACCATGACATTCGCTATCACAGTGTTCCGACACTAAAACCGAGTAGGAATGTTTTCTATCGCGTCCGCGTTTGAACCATATAAAGCGGGTGGGTCTCCAGTCTGACCATTCACTGTTGACTCGTCAACTTATGAAGATGCCTTCCAGACTAGCCCAGCTGAACGAAGCTTACGTCAATTTACATCGTGTCAGGCTAAACCTGATACCGATGCCTGAAGAAATAGAGAATGTCAGGATGTTATCCACAGCCCAAGACCTGATAGAAGAGATGTTTAGAGACGAAATTAAAAAAGAACAAGAAGAATGGACTGAGAAATACAGGCTTCAGAAGAAGCAGAGAGAAGAACAGCAACAGCAGCAGCAGCAAGAACCAGACAGAGGTTTTGTGGACTGTCGAGTAGACACCAAAGAATTATCTTTCTCTTTTCGCAGAAGCAGACCGTATCCAATAGGAAAGCCTACTGCCAGACGGGGACGCAATCTTAGACAGTAAAAAAAGATTGCCATTACTTCCGTGAACAAAAAAACAACAGCCCTTTTCAGGGCTACCCAATACTCTCGAAAAGACATACTCATTCAATTTGCCAAAATTTGTCATTAGAAAATAGAAGTGTGTCTGTAAGCACTTCGTTTCTTTTGTCAGTAAAACAAAATATTTGTGTGTTTGTATGTTTAAAAAATAGAAGTGTGCCTATAAGCACTTCGTTTCTCTGTCTTGTCCAATCGTGTCTGCCTGTGTTTGTAAGTAAAAAGTAAAAAAGTCAACGTGAGTGCTTCTTTTAAGTCCGCGTGTTACATGTGATGGTAAATTTGAGTGCTAGGGTATGTTTACTTTCACGTCCGTGCTACAAGTATATAAATCGGTGCGATCGTCAGTCTGGTTACCCACGTTGACGTAGCAGCTGCAACAACATGAGTAGACTCACAAAACTAATAGAACTCCAGATGCACCTGGAGCATGCCAGGCGTCTCCTGGATGAACTGACTATGGAGGCGCTTGCAGAAAGTGACAGACTTAATGAAGAGGAGGAAAAAAAGAAGAAAGAAGAGGAGAAGGAAAAGAAGCGAGGGATACTACCTCACCTATTCCTTAGGCCTCAATGTGAGGTCAAACCTGAGGTGAGGACAACAACGCCTCCACAACCAGTAGCAGTACGGCAAACTGTATCAAGAGTCGCTGTCCTCCAGACAGAAAACTGGGAGGAGGAATTGGAAAGACAGAGGCAAGAGTGGGAGCCTCGACGTCAGCATCCCAGGGTGCTAAATAGAAGAAGAAGGGAACAAGTATTCACTATCCCTCAAACTGAGGAGTGGGATAGTGAAGCCAATCAACCTCCCTCTGCGCTCCCAACCACACGCATCAATTGGGAGCAGGACTGGAGCCAGCGATGCGTGTGTGGTGCCCGCCCTGGGAGATGTCACCATTAGCCAGGTGCATCTGAAGTTTAAAAAAACAGCCCTTCTCAGGGCTAACCAGATCTCTAGAAAAGAGAACTTATTCAATTTGCCAATTCGTGTGAATGTAGTGTAGTGTGACTATAAACACTCACTCTTTACTGATGTGTGTGTGTGTGTGTGTGTGTGTGGTGTGTGTGTGTGTGTGTGTGTGTGTGTGTGTGTGTGTGTGTGTGTGTGTGTGTGTTTGCATGCGCGTTCGTTGGTGTGAATAGTATATGGGGGTGTGTTTTTCTTCTCTTCCTTCGTTGGTGTGATGGTATAATGTATGTTTTATGCTTGCTCGTTCGTTGGTGTGGATAGTATATTGTGTGTTTTATGCTTGCTCGTTCGTTGGTGTGGATAGTATATAATATGTTTTTTTCTCATCCCGATTGTGTGGATGGTATGTTTGTGTGTTTTATGTTTGCTCGTTCGTTGGTGAGGATAGTATATTGTGTGTGTGTTTTATGCTTGCTCGTTCGTTGGTGTGGATAGTATATGGGTGTGTGTTTTTCTTCTCTTCCTTCGTTGGTGTGAGAGTATAATGTGTGTGTTTTATTCTTGCTCGTTCGTTGGTGTGGATAGTATATTTGTGTGTTTTATGCTTGCTCGTTCATTGGTGTGGATAGTATATAATATGTTTTTTTTCTCATCCCGATTGTGTGAATGGTATGTTTGTGTGTTTTATGCTTGCTCGTTCATTTGTGTGGATAGTATATAATATGTTTTTTTTTCTCATCCCGATTGTGTGAATGGTATGTTTGTGTGTTTTATGCTTGCTCGTTCGTTAGTGAGGATAGTATATTGTGTGTTTTATGCTTGCTCGTTCGTTGGTGAGGATAGTATAGTGTGTGTTTTATGCTTGCTCGTTCGTTGGTGAGGATAGTATATGGTGTGTTTTATGCTTGCTCGTTCGTTGGTGTGGATGGTATATAATATGTTTTTTTCTCATCCCGATTGTGTGGATGGTATGTTTGTGTGTTTTATGCTTGCTCGTTCGTTGGTGAGGATAGTATAGTGTGTGTTTTATGCTTGCTCGTTCGTTGGTGAGAATAGTATATAATATGTTTTTTTCTCATCCCGATTGTGTGGATGGTATGTTTGTGTGTTTTATGCTTGCTCGTTCGTTGGTGAGGATAGTATATAATATGTTTTTTTCTCATCCCGATTGTGTGGATGGTATGTTTGTGTGTTTTATGCTTGCTCGTTCGTTGGTAAGGATAGTATATCATATGTGAAGTGAGTGCAAGGTATGTTTTCCTTCACGTCCGTGCTTGAAGTATATAAAAGCATAGCGTTCGTCATTCGCGCCATTCTACACAGAATAAAAAATGACTGGCAGAATAGAATTATTTAACAAGTTAACAGATAGTTGGTGGTGGATCATGGATGGAGCCTACGTGCTGGACAGACTTGACAAAGAATGGAAGTTCCCAGGTAGCCTGGACTTGGTGAACAGTTTGAAAGCAGCAAGTTATCATTTGCAAATGATAACAATAGAAGAAGCGGATAAGTTGAGAGGAATCATCAATCCTAAATACTTCAGAGTGGGAACCTTAAAGCAGGTTCTGGATACTGTGATCCAAGTGAAATGTTTTTTGGAACACATCTTCCATTTAATGGAGTGGCCTTTTGTCAAAAAAGGCTTAGATAATATCAAGAAAGGCGAAGACCTAATGAGAAAAGTACTGGAAGAAGAAGTAAAGAAGATCAAGGAAACGTGGAAGAAAGAAAGAAAGGACAAAAAAAACCAAAAAAAGAAAGAAGAGTTTGAGAAATTGAACAACAATTGGATGAAAGTGCAAGACAAATTCAGAGCTCTCGGACATCCTGACTGGATGCCCGAAGAAGAAAAGAAAAAGAAGAAAGGAATTTTTTCTATTGTGAGAACATGGTGGAAGAAGTGGAGACAATAGAAGAAGAAGACAAAGGCCCTTTTCAGGGCCACTTCCAATACCTCGAAAAGATCTTAATTTTCATTTGGTCTCCCCTAAACGAATATATATATATATATATAAAACCCTTCCTCTACTAAAAAAAAGAAACATGCCACCTGTCGCTTATCGCTCTACAAACCCCCAGTCTCCTAGTCACCGCTCTACACAAATTTCCATTGACGCTATACAGGCCCAGGGTGTTGACCTACTTTCTTGACGCTATACTGGCCCAGGGTGTTGACCTACTTTCTTGACGCTATACTGGCCCAGGGTGTTGACCTACTTTTTTGACGCTATACTGGCCCAGGGGGGGTCTGTAATGCTAATTCCCATTGACGCTACGGTAACCCACTATACTACTCACATGTATTCGTCAGGCTTTTGATGAGGTGACTTTAACTTCTAATATGGATCAATCAAAAGGTATTGATCACAGTGATCCTCTTTTAAATACTCCTTCTCTTTTATCTAATTAGGGTGATAAACGACAATCGCTTGTCGTCGAACAGGAAAAAGATCCTGAGATCTCCGGTTTGTTTCAGAGGGCCAACTGAAGCTACTGAAGTACCTGTCAGTTACTTTCTTAAAAATGGAATTCTTATGAGAAAATGGAGACCTCCCGAGGTACCTGCTAGTGACGAATGGTCAGTAAACTATTAGATTGTGGTTATAAAATCTTACAGACAGGAAATACTTAGTTTGACCCATGAAACTTCTCTGGCTGGTCATTTAGGGATAAATAAAACTTATCACAAGATCTTGACTCACTTTTATTGGCCAAAAATCAAAAGTGATGTTTGTAAGTTCTGTAAGTCTTGTCATACTTGTCAAATGGTAGGAAAATCCAATCAAAAAGATACCTAAGGCTCATCTACCACCCATTCCTGCATTTACAAACCATTCAGTAGAATTATGGTAGATTGTGTTGGTCCCTTACCAAAGACCAAGTCAGGCAACTAATATTTGTTGACCATTATGTGTGCGTCAACAAGATTCCTAGAGGCAATTCCTTTGAGGAATATTAAAACCAAAAACATAGTAAAGCTTTTATAAAGTTTTTTTTACTCAATTTGGTCTTCCCAAATCTGTCCAATCGGATCAAGGGTCAAATTTCATGTCTGGAATTTTCTAGCAAGCCATGCACGAATTAGACATTCAACAATTCAGATCTTCTGCCTATCATCCTGAGAGCCATGGGGCTTTAGAAAGATTTCATCAGACTTTGAAAAACATGATTAGATCGTATTGTTTTGATACAGGTAAAGATTGGGATGAAGGCATTCATTTACTTTTGTTTGGAGTTAGAGAGTCCGTTCAGGAATCTTTGGGATTCAGTCCCTTTGAACTGATGTTCGGACATACTGTGCGTGGACCTTTGGAGTTATTGAAAGAGAAACTTCTTTCTAATGAAGATACAGAACTTAATCTTCTTGATTATGTCTCTGATTTCAAGTATAAATTGTCAAAGGCTTGTGAGGTCGCAAGAGCAAATCTGCACTCTACTCAATCAAAAATGAAATCAAGATAAAAGCTCAAGGGATAGGAGTTTTCAATCTGGTGATAGAGTTCTAGCTCTCTTGCCAATTCAACAAAATTCCCCTCAGGCAAAATATTATGGTCCATACACGGTTGAAAAGAAAATAAGTGATTTAAATTACATCATAAATACTCCTGGGAGGCGAAAACAAAAACAACTTTGCCACATCAATATGCTAAAGGAGTATGTTGAAAGAGATAGCCAAGTAAATTATGCAATTAATTTAGTTGTACCTGTCCCACCAACTGAGGATTTGAGGGAAGGAATTCAGTCTAATTCTAGTGATCTTGGAACAAAAAATCTTCGGAATTCGGAAATTATCAAAAATCTAGACCAGAAACTTTCTCAGTTACAACAACAAGAAAAGGGTGAACTTAAACAATTTTTGTCTGAATATGAGCACTTGTTTCCAGACGTACCTACAAGGACAAACAAAAGTTTTCATGACATTGAAATTGTAGATTCAAAACGGCTGAAACAACACCCATACAGGATGAACCCTCTCAAACAGGAATACTTGAAAAAGGAGATTCAGTATTTACTGGAGAATGATTTTACAGAGCCCAGTAAGAGTGATTGGAGTTCACCGTGTATGCTTGTTCCGAACTTTTATTTTTATTTGAAAGGAAATAAAAACAAAACTATGTAGTGCTATAGTTTTTCTCATCAATACAGTTCACTTAATTTAACATGCAGTAATTAAAGCAAATGCCATCTATGGTGGTGGAATGTATTGAGGGGATTAATTAACATACGCTGTTTATGAACTACATGTTAATAAGTAGATGAACCTGGTTTTTAAATAAAATTACAGACCGCTGTACAATCCTTTAAACACAACAGCGGTTTTTATGATCCTATTTCAATTTATTATTTAATAAATAGCTGTGACGTTTTTCTTTTTTCTTGTAAAAGTGTATGTGACACATTTAACTCTGGTATTAAAAATAGTCTCTATTCAAATAAGAGGTGTAAATGGATAAATATACTGATCAATTAATATGGTCACACTTCAGGCACGTGTAACTATAGAGAAATCAATGTTATTAATTACATTTATAAGTTTGTCCCAATATTATTAAGAACATACGATATGTTTGGTGCTATAAAAACAACGTCATATCAGCTGATAATTTTCCGTTTGAAAAAGAGTTGGTAGTGTTTATACTATATTTACGTATCATTTTGAGTATGTACAAAGGAGTGGGTAGTGGTATAAACTTTTTAAACCCGAAGTTACCAGGATTGTTTTTGATCTTGTGCTTTCTTTATACAGGGAGTGTATTCCTGTTTGTATGGTTTAGTGTCGTACAGCACAGGAACACAAGCAGATTGTTTAATGTCGTACAGCACAGGAACACAAGTAGATTGTTTAGTGTCGAGACAAATAGCGCAAAGTATATTGTCTAAAGACACATCAGTAGCCAAAACAGGGTGATATATTGGTAGAATTCTAAATTGTACTTTTTAAAGCGCGTACCTGGCATTATTATTAGTTAAATTGACGACCATACCCTGAATTCTCAGAGTTAAATGTAGGTTCAAAAACGTTGAGGTATTGTCTTTTCTGTTCCTTTGTTTCTTTTTATTTTGTTCCGACAAAGTCTAGAGACCTATACCCAACATTTTCGTCTACTGGTGTTGTGTCAATGAATTATCGTTGTTTCGGTTATGTCATGGTTTGTATTGCATCCTATGTCATGGGGTGTTATAGTCTAGTTTCTCTGCTAGCGGTTAGGTTAGCCCCCTTTTTCGTTTCCATTTAGTGATGGTCACTCTCAGATCGAACGAGAGTAATAGAAAGATGTCATTCTGGCCTCCTTTTGCGGAGGTGTCACTCCGGCGTTGCGATGAGGGCGCTTGTTACAACATTGGTGTTTGGAGAGGTAATGGGTTCGAAATGAAAAATGAAGTCAGAATTATGATGCCCAATGGCGTAGCAACTCTTTTATTAAGATCAAACCATACTCAGTATAGAAGGTTACACATGTAAGGTGATATATTCAAGATATATAATTACACATATAATTACACCTAAATTATTATACTTATTCAAAGTTTACCAACTTCATACGATTCTGAATTTTCTGTCCTTCTGAGTTCGACGTAAATAATCAAATATCAAATGAACCCCAAAACACAAAATATACGTAAATACAGTACGAATTCAATATTTCTAATACCGAAATCATATTATGAAATATTGGATCTTAGATACCGGAATATCTTGTTTTGTAGTTGCATAGGTATTTCATCCCTAAAATCAATTACTAATGCTCATGAAGTTGGCAGAAAGTCACTTTGACATCAGTTCTAGACTACAAACGTAATACATTTAATTCCATAGTAAATTCAATTAATTCATAAACATAGTTCTTAGTTAACATTATGGAATAAAAGAATACAGTATGTTTCAAGAGAAAACTGAATTACTTTCCACAACGCCTTTAAACAGCAATTAAATTCATCGACGTACTAATAAAAAGACTTGAAGCTATAATAAATTATATTTTTCTTGTCTACAAAAAAGGAAGTCAGAATTCCGAAACCAGGTGGCGTGGCAAATATTAGTCGAGCTCTTGGCCATATATATATATATATATATATATATATATATATATGGGAACTTAACTTACCTGTCCCATAAAAGGCAAAGTTTGTTATATACGCATTCCATTATTCCATTCCCACGCCTGGTTTGACCGCTATATAAATTTCATGATACCTGTCTCACGACCTTCCTAACATTAGTATATGTATTCAGTCACGTATGATGTGAATGTAGCTGCTGATACTTGCAATTTTTCTGAACTCAGATGTTGCTTACCTAGAGTGAAATGTAAGAGAGATCACTGATATTTGGCTACAGCGTGAAATATAAGAGAGATCACTGATATTTGTCTACAATGTGAAATAAGAGAGATCACTGATATTTGTCTATAGTGTGAAATATAAGAGAGATCACTATATTTGTCTACACAGTAGTATTCAAGTACTGTCAATTCTGCTTTTATGGAGAATTATAAAAAATTAAGTTATAACAACAAAAATTGCATTTTATAAAAATTCCATTAAAATTCAGGAAGTCCTCGAGGTCGATAAAAGAGAAACAAATTTATATTATTGAGGAGACATAAGACAATTGGGAGGTTAAATTACAAAGAAACAAATATTAAATGTATGATATACTTTAAACAGATTAATTAGCGTACTTTTTCATGCAGGCCTGTTCGATGATTATTGTCATAACAGGATGGTGCTAGACGGTTTCCGTTAAAGCAAATAATTTAAAAGACTTTTTAGTATTTAGACTGTGTTGATACTAATTATGGAAACGTTTGTGGAGCATATTTGAGTGTTGGGCAAGAACGTAGTGCGGTAATGGTGGGAAACATACGTACTTAGCCTGGGTAGACAAGCTGGGACCGATATTTGTTAGGGAAAGGGTGAAAAAGGTCCATGTAATTCTGATTATAACCGGAGCACGAACAATTTAGTCCGACTAGTTTCCCTAACTAGTCATGGGTCTCAATCTAAATCACCACGAGGGCCATATGAGGACTAGTACATTGGCCCGAGGGCCGCATCACTGAAATCTTTTCGTACAGCGAAAGCGGCTCATATGAAAGGTAGCCAGTTAGAATGTTGGAAACAAGAAGAAAACGATGTAACAATAGAATTTTTGTCACACCTGGCTGGCTGTGAAGAAAATGTTTGCGTTGTTAATTATTTTACCAATTCAGGGTGTCGTTTGGGGGCGTCAAGAAATAACTCCGCTGGCATCATGCGGCCCAACGTGTTTCAGACCCCTGAACAATATTATGAGAATCTCTACACAGTTTCTTGAATTTACAATAAGGATCTTCTAACAGAGGAATGGGTAACTGGGCTGCACGAAAATATAATGCAGCCAGTCCAGGATATCCCTGAATCAGTAGACGGTGAAGCAATCCTAAAAACTCTCTTACATCACCCTTAACACCGATGGAAGGGCAACCACCTTTTTAACTACAGGGTATTTAAGAACAAATACTTTGTTCGTAGAAAAATATATGTGAATTGCCCTCCCATTCTTCTCCTTCCCTTAGCAGATTATTAGTCAAATTGCTGCGTATTACCGGTAACTGTCTCTCTCTTCACACGATTCCCCCCTGAGACATGACCGATGTCACGATGCTACATTTAACAAGGGCACAATACATATAGCCGCAGAATTTATTTTTATAGAGTGAAGAAGAATATGAGTTTAAGTTAAAATAGAATATTATGGCAGGGAAGGAAATGACTGAAAAGAACATTCCTGAACACTTCCGTCTAAACTCTGGGGAAACGCATTGTTATGATGTGTCCAAAAAACCTGAACGCAGAAAGGTTGACTGAAAATGTAACGAAGTTGGTGTGCGGATATCAAATCAATAGGAAACAAGGTTGTCATTTTAGTATAAGGTTAAAATCAGTGCATCTGACGTGTAATCGGGCTTAAGATATCCAGAAACGCGAAGATCATCAACCATAGACGGTCCAACAGTGGCCCAATATGATGGACGCAAGGTAAGGGAAAAATATCAATCATTACATTCTGACCTCCAGAGGTAATCTCAAGACGAAGTTTTGTGAGTGTGCACGATTTGGAAAACCACTTACAGACTTGAACAAGAGCAATCATGAGCGTTATAATCTAAACTGAAAAGACCAAGCGATCCCATGTAAGTATATCAGAAATAACATCGAACCAATCAGGGGGTGGAATCGTGGGTGAAATCGTGTAATGGAAATGAACAGTAGACTGAGCCTCTGTCGCATGTGAGAGTAGCAGTGCAGTGAACAATGTTCTAATACGCCTAAAGTGTCAGATAATGACCAAGGTATTAAGAATAGATAAGGTAAGGCTAATAATGGTCATATGTGATAGATCGAACCCTGAATCACATTCAATTGTTATTGCACCACTTAACATTGTCCTGTAAGAGAAGAATAAATGGTTTCATTGGTTTTGGCACGTGCTGCTACTTTCTTAAGACTTAAATCATTTTCCCTGTCTGTTGCAAGAAATTATGGCATTTGGTGCTCATATAGTTTGAATTCAGGTAAGGAAATAGTCAAAAGTTTATCAAAAGACGAGTTACCAAATATGGACGCAAAATGTGTAGAATTTAAAAATTGCTGCAAAAGTACGAGGTTGATCCGGCGAAGTTGTGTAACTTCCGTTGAATTGTCAGAGCAAGTCGCGATAATGCCCGTCGTATGTCCTATGCGTAGTAACAACCCACGCAATGGCACGGAATGTTCATGATACAAAAGCGACAACTTTTTCTGATGCTACATTGATTGTGACATTCCAATGTAATTTCGTTCATGAGATATACTAATATTTGATTTGTGGAGATATCTAGAACATGTGGTACATCCAGTTTGGCAAAAATTGGAAGTTGCAAGTTTGCTGTATATTATCTTTATCATCAAAATATAGGTTATTGATACATTCAAGCTAAAACAAGGGTCTAAATGTGGGGCGAATATTGCGATGTTGAATGTCCCTACCGGAACACTAATCTATAGTTGATAACTCTAGCGTTGTATAAAATTGATGGTCGTCCGATACAAGCATTACATCCGGCAAATGAAGTAACTGTGTAACATGTATCGAAGATGTGTCAAGCGGATCAAGAAATAACTGAAACCGATTCGTCTCGAAAGGTCTCCGTTGGGACGAACTTGGGATCTGTAGAGCTCTATATAAGAAACGATCTTTATGTGCCACTTTAAATGAGACAAGTGATGTTAGTAACCAGGATCTTTTGGTGTTATGGAATAACACGGATAATCCGTAGATACAACGGACTCGTTTTAATTGTTAGAGTCTATTAAAATATGTAGTGATATCAGTATAGCACGTTACTTGCCAGCTGCTAGTTCAGCTGTTGCTATCAATAATTTATCTAATTCATGGCGAACTTCCTGAGACAACAATTTGAGCAGCAATGATTTTTCTTCAGCTATTTGATACTGATTAAGTAAGTTTTTAACAGTTTCAGCCAATGTTTTCTCTAATAGCAAGATTTCTTTTGAATTTCGAACGATAGCCTTTAACATGTTATGAAATCTATGATCAACCTGCGACATGGAGAAAGAACAAATTTCCTCCAGGTCGAGCGAGGGCACTTATAATTTTATTATTCTTCTGCGTCAGCATATTTTGTGACTTTCTAAAGTGGGAACGTTTCCTGTTGTCGCCAGACCAAATAGGTGTATCCTTATTTCACAGATGAAGGGCACAGATGCTCTTCTTGACACATTAGAAGACTGAAATACGCCTTCTGGGATTAATTCATTAATTAATGAGATTGCTGTATTCAACTGCATATTCATTGCTTGACTATTGTGTTTAACTGTCATGACGTGATAGGTAAACATAATGTATTCTGATACCTTCTAAACATTCCTGGGGGAGTTAGGTAGAGAGTTGATACTGTTGTTACTGATCCTGATGTAATGGGTTGAACCCCCAGGAAGAACCACCGACCCACGGGAAACTACTGGCTGAATCAGAGACGCGAACGTACGCGGACCGAGGTGAGATGTCAGTGATCAGTTAAGGCGAGCGCCTTAGACCGCTCGGCCACCAGGGGACCCGGGAATGAGAGAGTAAAATAGATATATTAACTTAAACGGAGAGACAAAGAAAGATGAAACCCAGTTGTGGATCCTTGTTCACTTATAGAACGTAGTATTGGATAGTGGCTAGATTGGAAACAATGTAAGATATTGTTTTAGGTTGATATAAGACAGCTGATCTGCCAAGTTCAAAGTCACACACACGCTTAATTTCGACCTGAATAGCTTTTCTCCGATCCGACAACCATTTTTTAAATAGTCGCAAACCATTCTTGTTTACGAATAAAAACATAATTTATGAAGAGAAAAGTAACTAAATTATATATATATATATATATATATATATATATATATATATATATATATATATATATTGTGTGTGTGTGTGTGAACGTTATTCATCGGTTTCATGCATACCTTTATTTGTTATTTATTGTCTCCGATTTATGTTTAAACTCTCCTTTCATGGGTCTGATCTATGTACGTTTTCCCTTGCATGCAACTACCTGTCTCTGTCACTAACTGCAAATTTTATGTCATTCTATAATAAGTGACGTTAGTATAATTCTAAAAACTATGAAAATTATTAAAAATATTTCGTTTCGCGCTCTCATTCGATTTATTTATTTGGAATAAACTCTTTAATCGCGTATCTTAAGGTATTGTCACAGTTATCCCTAAATGTCGGAAAAGGTCGCTGCCATGGAGAAGTTCTCTATGTAGACTGGCATGAATCCTATAAAACAGATACCTTTGTCTTTCTCTTATTTGGATTTTACCATTTTGTATTGTTCTCACCCATACTTCTGCATTCGTCGTTTTGTACATGAAGAAAGTACTGTAAAGTAAGGATCTAATTTAGTTATTTTGTACAGGTGTAAAATTATGTTAAGCAAGCATCTTGTGCGATCAGTTTGTGCGGCAGGAAAGTACTGTAAAGTAAGTATCTTAGTCACAATGTACAGGAAGAAAGTACTGTCAAGTGAGTATCTCATTTGGTTATTCTGTAAGGGACGAAATTACTGTCACGTGAGCATATTATGCAATCAGTTTGTGTTTATATCCTATCTTATCATTTCATACAAGACGAAATCACTTTCATCTTTACGATTACATCTGTAAATTAAAGCAGAGGCATTATGTTCTATTTTCTATTCGAAGACTGTTTCGAATTTATGTTTGACTTAACTCGAACAAACAATAAATAACTAATTTATTCATTGAGAACTTTTGCGAAAAAAGCATTGTTGGTAACCTAATAGACCCTTTGTACGTTTAATACTGAACTAAAAAGTGACAAATGGAAATGCATAAAATAATAAATGAATGTCAGAATTAATTAATCATCTGGATTGTTATTGGAACTGGATTCTGATATAACGTGATATAGTATCCGCTATTATTGATTCTAAGTTCCAGTTCTGAATTAGTGGATGCTAGCGTATACCGACTGATGAACAATTTCGCATCGTCAACACACTCTTCTCATGGCTGTGAAAAGTCTATATGTTTTGTTATTTGTGGCAGTTATTCTACCATCAAGATCTTTCTTTAAGAAGTAGTTGTCGATTCGTTTTTGAAGAACAACCCTTTTGCTTTGTTCCTGAAATTACGATTAAATGCCACGTAAAGGACTGGATTCATAAAGGTGTTAACAAGATAGGATTGTTTGAGAAAAAAGCTCCATTTGGATCCCTGAAAGTATTAGTATACACCAGGACTGTGTAGATCCAAACCGGTAACCAGGAGATTATAAAAGTTATTGTGATCAGAAATGAAACTTTAGTTGTCCTAACGAGTCTTCTTTTCTGCGGTAAAGACATATTTTCTAATGATTCGCGTACTAACGTTTCACGTTGTTTGTCTTTGGTAGCAATGTGTTCAGCCGTGGTAAAATATTCGACAGTTATTCCTGATAGACGCTCTCTTTTCTCTGCTGTCTTTCCCAGAGTGACAAAGTAATTGCAGCCCTTTTTGTCTCTCTTGATCTCGTTGTTAGCATTATCCCCTTATGAGCGTTTTTTTTTTTGTTTTTCCCAAATAAGCCGCCTCACTCGTTACCAGCTGCTTAGAAGATGGACTACTTACAGTAATGTGTATAATAGTAACATTTGTCTTCACGGGCAAGGAAGCTGTGTTCGTTATCCTCTCAAACGTATTGGGAGTTGTCGGCTTCAGATCTGTCTGACATGGCGGAGGAACGATCTTATTCCGTTGCATTATCGTTCTTAAAGCGATTGAATTTTGTGTTGTTTTTTCACACTTTGAAACAACGACCTGGCCACGCTCGTATAGGAAAAAAGACACGATTCCAAACATGGCAATAAATAGACTGTTAAAAGAACAAAGGCAGATGCAATGCACGGAGGATTTGTTATTGGTACGCAGTGTCTACGATTACTTATCCACGAGAAGAACAAATTCGAGACGGAAATGAAATAGTGAAAATTATTATAGAGAGAACAATGTATTTTCCTCGACGATCCAGAGAATATGATGAATTTGGCCTACAGACTTTAAGGAATCGTTCAATAGCCATAGCACATAATAGAAAGGACTGTGCAAATGTAACGATATGGCTCGTGAAGTATAAAGCCTTGCAAAGAGCATTTGCATCAGTTACATCCCATATTTTAGTTTGTATCACGATATGCACAGGAACCGTGATTACAAGGCAAGCAAGGTCGAGAACAGCAATCGATAGTATGTAACAGTCTACGTTAGAGCTTGGCTTGTGTTTGTAGTGTATGGCAAATACGATGGAATGTCCCGGGATTCCGATTACCATGGTTACTGAGAGATACAGCGTGTAAAGAGTAAAAATATAGTCCGTCATTTCAAACTTCAAATCATGTCGATACACATTATTGACTGCAATTTCTATCAACCAAGCAGATTTATTTTCATTGGCACTCATTTTTTTTCATATTACTTGATATCGTATCCGACGGTTTCTTACTGCCTCGGCCACTTGTTTAAAAGAGGATGCTGTTGAGGAGTCTACAACAGAAATTGTAACATAAATATCATCATATACTGACATATTAGTACAAACACATCTTTGGAAATTAGACATGATTGCGGCCTTTATTTCTTCTCAAAAAACTAAATTCTATCAAATTGATGCTTTTTAAACTGTGATTCCACAATATATATAAAAACAACATCAATGTTTTAAAGGGACAAACTACATACGTTGCGATCAATCTTCTATGGTATAACACGAGCTTCTCGTATTTCAATAGGCATCCACTTGTAGAAATTAGTTAGAGACAAAAGATGTCAGGGGTAATTTGGCTAACGTAGAAAGAACAATTGCAATGAATTAATGTATTCTTCTCCGTGATCCACGCACGCTCGTATTTTCATGGAAGAGATCGACCCATGCTGGAACTCCACTCGGTCAAACGAAATATTACAACAGATTTACGCTACTGGAATTTTAATGAAATCTGGCCTAATTATCTTATCTTAACTTTGAGTGTAGCATTGTTATATATTTCATAATTAGATGCAGTAACAATCAAGCATTCCACCATTCACCCGATATTCAGAACTAAGGGAAAGAGTTATTGCATACATTTGCGAATAATAATTGCAATTATTCTTTCATTTCTCGGACGAAATGTTTACAATATCTCAAGGCAGACAAAATGTGAAACGTCAGTACATTTCTATGCAATTGTAGCAAATAAATCATAAGAAATATTTAAGTGACCTTTAATATTTACATCCAATTACCTACTCACTAGAGAATTTTAGTAAGAAATAAAAAGAGAGATATGGCAAATTAGTATTAGAAAAATAGATCGTAAAATGCAAGGGGTCTCACTACTAAGTGAATCAAACAAACTCTGCGTGAGTCTGACTTTAGGTCCATGCTTCCCCCATTCCAAGGACCTTAAGACAACATTCATTGTCAAGTGAAGGGCTCTTCAACACGTAAATACTGCAAATATATTTAATCTAATAACCTAATGAGCACGCATCACGAATCTCTAATTTCACAATTGCATTGGTTTTCTTGCTGTACCTTTTTATGACCATCAGTAAACTTTACCAAGCCGGAGAATGGTGCATTACTTCATGCGCCGCGAAACGCGACCGAAACATTTAGTACAAACAAATAATCTGCTCTCAACTTATTAAACACGTATGCATTTGAATATACCCAAAAACTCTTTATGTTAATAAATTACGTAGGATCCATTGTACGAAACCAATCGATGCCACCATAAAGCCTGGTGCATGCTCTACATTTATGAATTTTGCTCCTAGTAATTAGTTAATTACTCGGATAGAGAAATATCTTCCCGATTCCATCTCCCCATTATC
The DNA here is from genome assembly GCA_016617855.1 of Megalonaias nervosa. Lineage (NCBI taxonomy): Eukaryota > Metazoa > Mollusca > Bivalvia > Unionida > Unionidae > Megalonaias > Megalonaias nervosa. Next base: position 1,586 of record JAECUM010006283.1, on the reverse strand, counting down.
AGCAAATAATCAATAAAATCTAATAATCCTATAAGCAAACACATAAAGAAAAATCACATACCTAAGGATTTTTACAATATAAAAGTGAGTAGATAGATATGAGATGGGGGGGGGGATATATAGAGAGATAATATATAGAGAGATAAATGTAATGAGAGACGGAAAGAAAAAGTGATTGAATAAATGAACATATGATATATAGCTTCGTTTGGTGTGATATTTTTTAACGTCACTTAAAACATTATCGGCTTTATCAAAATGAGACAACGGAAGCTAAGTGCCTTTCCAGATAGACAGATAGACGGAGTAAAAGAAGAATAGAAAAATAGATGAAAAGTAGAAAATAATTAGATAAGTAGTTAGAAAGCTCGCTATGGAGGAGATTAACTAGGTATAGGGGAAGTTTGGAAGTGTCAGCGAACTTGAGGGGATAAATTTGTGTCGGTATGAGGATAGTTTGGAGTTTCCTTGTCCTGTGTGTAGTCGATAAGGGTCGGTACGGGGGCATATGGAGATCTAACTTTATCGATGCTTAGTAAGGGGGTTGATGGAGATTTGACATTACGGATGTCACTATGGGTGTCAATAGAAATGTTAACATTAGTGTCAATATGGGGCGAATTAGGATTTGACACTGTTTTGGGTGGGTATTGCTCACTATGGGAATTTAAAATACGGATGGAATGGTCTGGGAGCCTATTGACATTTTAACGTCACATCATGTAACATTACAGCCTAATTACAGACAAAATCCATACTAAAATTTCACAAGCAAATCGTCGTCTGCAGGTACATATTGGATACATTTTGTCAAGACCAAGGTAGCGAAATATTTCATTTTGCCTTCAAATCGAATGAGAGTTAACTAAAGTTTTAAAAATGCAAGATAAAGTACATTGATGTTTTTTCAAGATTCAAATGGTTTAGAAGACGAGACTCGGCACTTGTGAAAAAGATAATAATTTCATTCGAATGAGAGGGAAGAAACGGTAAATATCGACTACACGACTACTGTTTTTTTGCTTATAATTTTAGAGGGACAAGGGATTTGTTCATACAGATAAACAATCACTATTAGAAAAAATTTATAGAGTACAATATATTTTGATACAAATGTGTAATTACACATGCATACAAACACACACAAAAGGGATAGGGTATGATTCTCGTTGATGCAAACAGACACACAAATGTGAGATATATACTTCGTTAATGAAAACACACACACACACACACACACACACACACACACACAGAAACGCCAAGGAAAAGTGTATTATTTTGTTTTCTGACATACCAGCAGGGGACACGCATGCAAAGAGAGGGTTTATTATTGTATGTCATACCTACAAACACGTGCAAAAGAGGGGAATATTAGTTTCTTTCCGTGTAAACAAACACACTTATACATGAAAAGGGAGGGGTTTAATTGATTTCAAATACACACAAACGCACAAGCACGCGTGCAAAAGGAAGGGATCTGATATTTTTTTGTATTGTTTTTGTACACACATACTTCACACAAACACACATAGACCAAGATAAATGAAGAGTAACTGACACTAATGACTTGCGTCCTTTCTAGA